>BQNB010036011.1:0-50439 GCA_026074375.1 Tanacetum coccineum | reverse complement strand
AGGGGTGTTTGGGACAGTAGGTGAAAGTGGGTCAAAACAGGTTTTAAACCATTTGGGTCACCTTGCAGACTTATACAAGCCTTATTTAAGTTGTTATAATCTGTTTTTAAAAGTTTTAAGTCTTAAATGCTTGTTTTTAAGGTTTTTCTACTAGGTCTTTAAAGCTGTGTGAACGACCTCTTTAATAAGCCCTTTTCATAGCTTATTTTAATTTCAAATTGATTTCTGTTTGCTGATTTTTAAAGCCCCCAAAAATAAGCTTTAATCCCATATAGCCCTCATAGCCATAAGGTTCCATCTTGGGCTTAAAATTAAGCCCAAAAGGTTGTCCCTAGGCTGTTTGTTTAGCAGATTTTGGCCATTTTACTTATTGCTTTTCTGAGCTTGCTTATTGTTTTCCTTTGCTTATTTTTGCTTCTAATTGCTTATTAGGGGTAGGGCCATATCTGTTTTAGCTTATTTTTGTTTTTCATTAGCTTATTTTGCCTTAAAAAGTCTCCCAGTTTAGCTTAATATATGCCTTAGTTAAAAATCCAAATCTGTCAACTTAATTTGCTTTTTTCTGTGCTTATTTTTAAGTTATACAAAAATTCACCTTTTTAAATTTGCTTATTTTTGTGTGTTTTTCAAGTGTGCAAAAAGAAATTTTTCAAAAAGTAAAAACGGGGAAATTGGGAAGTTGAGGGTGAGCAAGGCTCGAACCCTCAACTTCAACCAACCTCTACCCGTTTCATACACACTCTACCGCTGCGCCCTTGGGACTTTTTCGTTATAGTCCCAAGTGGTTTGGTATTTAAGGGCTTTTTAGCCCATTAAGCTTATAAGCCATTTTTGCTTTTTTAACAACTTATTGTGATAAGCTGTTTATCCCAGCTTAGTTTTCCTAGGATTAGCATAGTTCAAGGGACTTTTTATGATTTTTCCAGATTTTTTTATAAGTCGTTTAGTATTTTTTTTATTTAATTTTTGTTAAAACAATTTTTAATTCATAATAATTTATAAAAAAGTGAAAAAAATATAATTCTTTTTTAGGAAATTTTCTTTTATCATTTAGGACATAGGAAAATTAGATTTGCATCCGAGGGGTTAACATTTTAGAATTTCGATTTTTAAAGAACGGGATTAGAATCCCGTTCTCATTTTTAGTGTTTTAAGCTTTAAGTTGCTTTCGTTTTTAGGTTTTCTTTACTTTTCTTTGCTTATTATCAGTAGAATTAGAATTCAAACCCAAAAATCTTTGAACCATTCAAACGCCCGATCACAAACGTAATCCGATCTTCAATTCACACCTCGTTGGGAAACGACCCGCGAGGTTTTGGATTTTGCTTTGGTTAAAAGCGAATCTTTTAAAAGCCTCTTGGAATACTTACCATTGATTTAAATCCTTATATTTATATATTTATTATATATATTTATATAATTAAAGGGTTGAATTTACTACTATCAATTTTTGGCGCCGTTGCCGGGGAGGCTGTGAAACGATTATCGTCTACGTTTGAAGATTAGTGTTTGAAGACCCTTCCCTCGTGAAGTTATCATTCCCGTTTGTGAATATTTTCTTCTATTTATTAAAAATATAAAAAACAAAAAAATATTTTTCATTTTCTTTTATTAGTATTAGTATAAGACAAAAAATCAAGAAAAATCAAAACATAAAAAGTTGTCCTTAATCAAGAAATAAAAATCATCATCAATATAATGCTTTCAACTTAAGTATTATCATAATAAGTTACCAATCAAAAGATTTAAAACTTGTCTTTGTGTCACTTGCGACGTACGGCTCACCTTTAAGAGATTAACAAACTATAAGAGGGGTATAAGGAGGGTTGTTCCGAGGAACTACAACCCGAAAGGAGAAGGTTTTTAATAGCTTCGCGCTTTTCCGCTCCTCCGCTCCTTTGTGCGTTTTTCTTTTAGAGAGCTACCGTAAAGCCAGTTGATTATTGGTTTAAGTTATTCAATCTCATTTTGTCCTTTAATAAAATATGATGTTTAAAAAACTCGAAAAACCAAAAATAATCTCCTTTAACCTCGTTGCTATTTAATTCTTTTCTTAACCCTCTATATTGTTTAACTCTTATGGTGTCACTCGAACAAAGCGAGTGTATGGGGTGTAGACAACCGTGTGTTGGCTTCTATTGTTATCTTTGTACGTGGCAGCAGTGTGGTTTCAGTCTTAGTAATGGAACTTGTATAAACTGCACTTATGGAGATGAAAAACTAGTCACTTGTTGCGAGTGTGAAAGCCCGTTAAATGGTGGATTTTGTTTGTTTTGCAATTCGAGAGCTAGAAATTCTTTCACTTATGATTCAACTCCGAATTCTTTCGATAATCCTCCCAATTTTTCATACCCACCTCCACAACCCCAGTACGATACGTATTTTTGTGAGTTATGTGGGAACGATGCTCACTATGGTTACGATTGTCCGCCTCAGGCCCCGTTTGTCTACAATCCAGACCCGTGTTTCAATCAAAACTTTGATACTTTTCCACAAACTTCACCAACTTTTCCACAACAATATCTTTGTTGTGAAAACTACGGGGGTCCTCATGCGACTTTTGAATGTCAACCGATGAATCAAAATTTTTACAATTCGAATTCTTTCGGTTTTGACCAATCCCAACCCCCGCAGTTTCCCGTCATTCATCAACCTCGTCAAGAAACAAGTGCGGAAATGTTGCATGCCCGTGAAGACCTAATGGAATCAATACAAAACTTTTTAAAAAAGTTTGATCGTATTTCTTTTAGGGAAACACCGAAGGTTTTAACGCAAGCTTGGGATAAATTTTTTGAAGTTAAGCATGCTCAATCCGAGGAGGTACAAGAATTGCTTAGCAAACTTGTTCAAGATTTGCAAAGTATAAACGAGGAGTTGGCAGAATATATTAATACTCCAAGTTGGAATTTGCCTACCTCATCTTATGATGATGACGACGATGAGTATTCTTTTGCAACACAAGAATATCTCATGACATGTTCTACCGCAATCACACCCGATTCACCAAAAACGGACTCTCTCATCATGGTGGACAAGCATCTTGACACAATTCCGGAAACGGAATCGGACGAATTCATAAAGTCTAGTGTTGAAAACCTTGTCCAAAACCCAAGTGAGTCCGAGGATGCTTCCGACGGTGTGTGTGATTTGCCCGTTTGTGATGATTTTCCCAAGAGTCATCTTGTTAGTTTCTCTAACCCTCTCTTCGATATCAATGATGATTGTACCTCAAGTGATGATGAGTCATTTTCCGAGGAGGACGTTCCAATGGAGAATTTTAAATTTTTCTCTAATCCTCTTTTTGATCTTGATGAAGAAATCATTTCTACCGAGGTGAATCTAATTCAAAATGAGGTGTTAGAAAGTATCACTTCAATTTCCCCAGGAATTGATTTCTTTTATGCCGAATCCAATCTTATAGAATCTTTGCTTAATCGAAATACTTCGATTGATTCTTCTTCTAAGATTGATTCTCTTCTAGATGAGTTCGCCGGTGAACTCACTCTTCTCAAATCAATTCCACCGGGAATTGATGATGACAACCTTGATCCGGAGGGTGAAATTCATCTAGTTGAGAGATTGCTTTATGACAACTCATCTCCTCGCCCTCCGAAAGAGCTTAATGTGGAAAATTCTATCGAGTCTTTCTCTCCATCTCCTATCCCCGTCGAGGATAATGACTCTCTCATGGAGGAGATCAATGTTTTTCTTGCTTCAGATGGATCAATACCACCGGGTATTGAGAGTGATGATTTTGACTCAGAAGTTGACGATAATTCTACTTCCCTTCCCGAGTTCGAATCATTTCATGTTGATTATCCCGATTCGGGAGATTCAACCATTGCTGTGGTGGAAGACATCCCCGTTGATGTGCCTAACATTTTGCCCACCCATCCCACCCTTCATATGGATTTTGACTTCATTCCTTCTCATAATGATCTCGGATACGATCTTGATGTTTCTTCTCCTTCTGGAGATAAAAACAAGATTTACGATCCGGGGATATGCATTGAAGTCGAATCCACGAGATTTCTTGCTACTCATTCCCCTGTGATTGATACCTTACTTCCATTTTCATCCGAAAACGAAGACAAAGTTTTCAATCACGGTGTTCTTGCTTCAAAGGAGAAATCTCCTCCTTCTTCATCACATCGGGGCTTTCAAGCTTTCAAGCTTTTTCATCAAAAAAGCCCGATGTTGATTCATGGAGCAGACATCCGTGTTTTGGATATTTCGTGTCTCCATTTCTATCCCCCTTGACCAGTTCAAGTATGGGGGGATCGGGTCGAGCTAAGTGACCTTAAACAAGCGCTTCGTGGGTGGCAACCCATGCTTATCCTAATATAATATTAATAGTATTAATGAATAAGTGTGTTGTGAGAAAGGCTCGCCTCTTCTATTTTTCGTGTTTTGTTGTGTATGTCCAGGATTGCCCGGATTTTTGAAGCCTCTCGTGCTCGCGGTTTTTGTCCTTCGTTCACTAGAGCTTCAAATCCTCAGCTTCATTTTGGGAATCCAATATCCAAATCTTATCGACTAACGTTTATCTTTAAGCATACTTAATAAACGGCTTAGGATTTACGTAGAAACCCTTCTTAAAACATTGAGGACAATGTTCAGTTCTAGTATGGGGGGATCTATCGATTTGATTATGCCTGCAGTCGTTGTTTTCACGTAATCCCGTTTTTACCACCAAAATACCAAAAAAATGAAAAAATTTAAAAATTTTCAAAAATAAAATAAGTGTTTTGTCACAATTTTGACTTTCCTGCTGGGTAGAATAAGAATAAATTTTGACTCGATCGAGCGTGTTGAGCTCTAGCTTGTTCCTTAACTTTTAGACTAAGCATTCGCGGATCTTTGCGAAGAACGAAAAATGATAGAGTTAATTATGAGTTGGATGCTAAACAAGGATTAGTTGGAAATCTTAAGAGCTCATAAGTGTAGTTTGTGGCTTTTTCTCCCATAAGCTTCTAACTTGACTAATAATATGTGCTCTTTTCGAAAATTAAGCTTAAATCAACAATTTTTGAATTCAAAATTTATTTAGACTTAGTTTAAATTTATACTTAAATTTTCTAAAAAGAAATTTTCTCTATATATCGTAAAAAAAAGTTGAGTAACAACAATAATATGATTGACACCAAAAAAATGATACCAAGTTGTAAAAATACAACTACTTCACAACATTTCTATCTTATGTTTTACATATATAAAATCCATTAGGTCATACTTTGCTCAAGAATATCCAAGATAACAAGTTTAACATGTTATTTACATCATTTTCATTTGCAACTTATTAAGTAAATCATTAAAACCCTAATTTGCACTTATACATGTTAATACTTAACCAACATGTTAAAACACTTATACATTCCTTTTAACATAATATTATCATCCATATGACATGTAAATAAGTGTACAAAACAATGATCATAAGTAAAAATTCATTTTACATATTCAAAAGTACCCTAAATGGTGATTTAGCTAAATATAACATATGAACACATAAAATCTTAGTTATGAAATGATTAAGCTTTAAAATAACCTTGTGTGGATTAGTAGTGAAGAGAATAACAATCACACCCTTGTGATTAACAACCTTGGCTTGAAAATATAAGGTGAAAACCCTAATTTTCCCAAGTAAACCCTTTCTTCCTTTTCTTGATTCCTTCCTTGCAAATGGTTAACCAACTCTTGAATCCTTCTTAGAATACCTTAGATATGATGTGTGTATGCTTGTATAATGATAGAAAATCAAGCAATGGATTGGGTATTTATATGATTTTGAGTCGTGGGGTAGTAAAGAAGGAAATGGGAGAGCTTGTTTGATTTTACACCTTGGAAATGTGATATGTGTGTGATACTTACTAGCTAAGGCCTTTTATACAAGCCAAGGACTCAAGGAAGGTCTCAAGGAAGGTTCCTAGGGCAATTGGTCAAGAGCATGTGGTGGTGTAAGATATGGTTCCCTTAATATTTGTAATATCTAGATATTATGGAGAGTAGTCATGCAAACAAGATATTACTTGGTCCTATCTCTTGGAATTCGGCCACATACACATATATGTGATGTTATATTGATTATTTTGTGTATTGGGTATAATCGTGGGTATTCGTTTAAGCGTAGTTAGGTTTTGGTGCTTCCGGGAATGCCAAAACGCATTTTATCGCGAAACGTAAGCATTTTACGTAACCAATAAAAATAAGATGAACAAAGTTGATAATTATCCTTATAATAATCATTTAACACTTGCTTGATGTAAACGTTTAATCGTTTAATGCCCGTTTACATTGAATGATCATTTTTAGTTTACGCGATTTAGCTTAACGATTACGATTTAAGAGCAAACGCGTAAAACCCTAAAAATAAATTGTGAATTACATAATGTCATACAATGACCTAAAACATGAGGTGTTATAAAATCAAAAAGTTAAAGTCAACAAAAGTCAACCCCAAAAAAGTCAAAGTCAAGACCAAAGCCGGAAACGAAGAAATACTTAATGGGCCCACTCGTACCCATCTAATGGGCCGGCTCAGCCCATTAAGGTATTTTAAGAAGACTTCAAGCCCAAATTCCTTTTAAGCATACTCGGCCCAAAATCAATGAATAAGCCCAAAACCCTTAAACACTTAACAGCCCAATCCTTTAGGCTGTTAAGTCTGTTAGGCCAAAAGGACCAGCCATGAAATAACATATATCACTTTGTGGGACTTCACTTGCCAAATCCCAAAATCTTTATCTCCAAAAGGATTGTGACTGCAAATGAACAATATACCTTGAGGGACTGTTCTTGCCATTTCCCCAAACTTTACTCAGTTAACCTTAAAACAATCTTTCCCGCCTTTAACACTGTACATCTCCCACACAATTTGTGTGTGTCCTTTCCTGCAATAACCAAACAAAACACCTTACCCTACAACAAAAACATCATCATCCCCCCCTCTACCCCACTTACCAAAAGTCAAATGCCACCTTGACAATCCCTAAACATCTAATTCGACAACAAACGAGGACAAAGAAAGAAGGGATGAGATTATTTGGCTTGGGGATCACTCAAAATTGATGGCTATGATTGATTGAAGACTCTTCTCACACAACAAACACACCCTTGAGCCCTCTCACAAAAGAAACATAAAGTGAAGACAAGACTCTTAGACGTTTTAGTATAAAATAGGGCATTGTAAGCCATTTGGCACATAGTCTTTATCTAGTCTTAGTTTTACAGCTTATTTTTACTTATGCAATTTAATTTTTAATGTCTTGTAATCATTTTAAAAGTTAATGGAAATTTGAAGTATTTTATGTTCTAAAAAATCTTGTTTACTTAAGTTCGAATTTCATTGTTGTTTAAAAGTGTTTTACAAGTTCTTTCCTGCTATTTGAAAACTCATACAAGCTGTTTACACTTAAACCACTTTAGCTTCTTCATAGCTTCTAAGTTGTCTAAGAAACTAGTTCAAAAATCACTAAAAATTCTTGAATAATCTTGGAGCATGGTGTATTTTGGATGGTCATGGGTTAGAACCTCATGGGAGGTGTTAGGAAAGTGATTTGGGTTTAAGAATCATTCATACAAAAGCTTAGACTTTTGTGAGTTTTCATTTTCCATTTTTAGCTGATTTACTATTCATCTGCTTATTAGTGCTTATTTCCTGTTTGTAGTTGCTTATTGTTACTTGCTTATGTTATTTAATGCTTATGTTAGCTTTCTTGTAGTTTAAAAATCATTTGTTTAAGTTTTCTTAGAATCTGTCTCATATTAGCTTATAAAAGTGCATAATCTATTCCAGCTTATTTGAGTGCTTAACTGTTGTTAAAATTTGCTTAATGATGTTTGTTTAACTTGTTCAATATCTGGTCTTGGCAATTTGTGGATTAAATCAGCCTTAATCAAGTTTTTATTTGAAAAATGTCACTTAAAGGAGTGTTTGGCATAAGACTGGAAACGGGTCAAAATGGTAAAAGAATCTTTTTGGGTTATTCACTCAACTTTAACAAGCACTTTTGAGTTGTTTTAATCTGTTTCAAAGAATGTTTTAAGTTAAAAAGCTTATTTCAAGGTTTTGTCTAAGTAGTGTTTGAATCTGTGGTGATAAGAAAGATTCCAAGAGCTTATTTGAATAGGCTTTTGAAAACAACCTCCAAGTGTTGTTTTTGGTGTTGTTTTAAAGTCACAAATGCAGTATGAGAGTTTTATTTAAGAAAGCCTAGGTGTAGTTTTGTTTTGGTCAAAATCTTTCAAGATTGTTAAGTGTTGAAAATATTGAAAAAAAAAAACCTTTTTCATTTCCATTTTCTAGCTTATTCTTAAAGTTCAAAATATCTTTTGATTGTTAATATGTGCTCTTTAAGGTCCAAATTTAGTCTGTTTTGAGGCGCCAAGTTCTTAAGTTTCTGTTTGCTTAGCTTATTTTAAGCTCAAAAGTTGTCAATTTCAAAGTTTAAAAATCAGCATATGCTGAGTGAAAAAGCTAAATTCATAAGCCTTTTTCAATGCTTACTTGTGATTCAAATTGCTTTTGCTTTGTTGATTTAGAAAGCTTATTGTTCAAACTTTTTAGGTTTGTGAGCCTTAAGTCCATAAGGTTCCATTAAGCAGCTTATTTTTAAGCTCAAAGGTGACCATATAGGTTGTTTGGTATGCTGTGTTTTCCCATTTGCTTATTTGCTTTTCTATGCTTTCCAACTTGATTTCCTGGCTTATTTGTGTTCAAAATTGCTTATTAAGTGTAGGTTCTTGTCTGTCTTTGCTTATCTTTGTTCACCCCTAGCTTATTTGTTTTAAAAAGCCAAGTAGTTGAGCCCTCTTAGACTTAGTGCAAAAGGCTTAAACTGTCAGCTTTATTTTGCTTAATTCTGTGCTTATTTTTGAGTTTCAGTAAAAATTTTAAGTTTTAAATTTGCTTATTTTTGTGTGTTTTTTAAGTTAAAAAAAAGAAAATTAAAAAAATGTTTTTAAAAAAGAGAGAGGCATGTGGTTTAAACCCATGACCTCTCCCTTCACACCTACACGTCCCACAAGTCTCACACACTCACCACCAGCACCAGTAGGGCCATCTGGTGTAGTTTTACCAAGTTTAATATTTAAGTGCTTTTCATTTCCTTTTCTTATTTTAAAGCCATAGCTTATTAGGGCTTATTTGGGGTTTATTTGTTTAGCTGTAAGACTGATTTTATTTTTCCTGCATTCCTTATAACATTAATGACTTTTGTTCAATTTTTCATATTTTCCAGCTTTGTTTAGTACTTTTTATTAATTATTTAGATTAAAATCGTTTTTAATTCATAAAAAAGTCAAAAAAATATAATTCTTTTTTTCAATTTTTTTTTATCATTTAGGACTTAGAAAAATTAGATTTACTTTCGTGGGGTTAAAATTGTAAAATTTGATTTTTTAAAGAACGGAATTGAATCCCGTTCACGTTTTTCGTGTTTTCAAGCTTAAATCACTTTCGTTTTTGGTCTAATTTTCTTATTTCTTGCATTTTAGTCAATTAGGACTTATAAAAGTTAAAAAAGAAATCATTTTAGGATTAATTTTTTTTTTGATAATTTAGGTTTTAAGTCGCGTTCGTTTTTAATTCTTGTCAACGTTTTTAGCTTAAATCTTTAAATGTCTTAATTGTTTGCTTGCTTTTACATGTTTTTCCATATAATTTAGTAGAATTAGAAAACCCAGTCCAATCTTTGATCATTCAAGCATAAATTATCAAACCAAAACTCGATTTTCAAATTCGCGGCCTCGTTGGGACATAACGACCCGGGTTCGGTTTTAAACTTTGTGGATAACGAAGCGAGAAACCGATACTTCCGGATATATATATTTTTATTTGTGAATTTAAACTTATTGCTTTTTTGGATTTTAAAAGTGATTTGTTTATTTTCACCTATATTATATTATATATATATATAGTATAAAATTGCTACATCAGTGCTTCGTTACCGAACCACTATAAATTCTTGTGTTGTGGTTTGATAATTTTAACTCTTATCTCTTATCTTGCATATTTATTTTATATCTTGTTTATGTAGTTATATAGTTCATATTGTTCACATATTGAATTCACATTAAAGAATCTAAGTTTTTGTAAAGAAACTATACATTAAATTAAAAAGCGATAAACTATTCAACCCCCTTCTAGTTTTCTACAATTGGTATCAGAGCCACGTCAAATAAGATTTTTAAAATAAACTGTATTTCAAAACTTGAATCGATCTATGGAATAGGAAAAATATTTAGAAGGGCAATCTATGCAAAGACCACTACTATTTGAAGGTGATGGATTTATTTATTGAAAAAATAGATTTGAAACTTATGTGAAATCAAAAGATCTAGATCTTTGGCATATTATTACCTATGGTGATTTTCCTCTCGTTCAAAATAATCCCGAACTAAAAATGATGAAATTGTACCATTTGACATTTGATAAACAAAATGATGATCTTAAAAAGAAATTCGCTAAAAATAATAAAGCTAAAATGGTCATCTATAATGCTTTGCCACACAAAGAATACGAAAGAATTTTTATGTGTAAAACCGCAAAAGAAATTTGGGATACTTTATGTTGGGAATTAGACCCTTCTACAACTTAATGCTGCTGGTTCAAGTTTGTGCTGCTGCTGAAGATTAGAGAAAACTGTCTAAGTCATTAGTGTTGCTAGTGTAATAGTTAGTGCTGCCAGTACAAAGTTAGTACTGTTAGTTTATTAGTACTGTTAGTTATATAGTTAGTACCGTTAGTTATAATAATTAGTACTGCTAAAGAGATATGCATTGATCACTTGAAGCGTTTTGTAATCCCATTAGGGTTTCCTTGGTGTATAAAAGGAATCCTACGACATATATCTAGATATCAGTTTTCATCTTAGTATTCATAGTTTGCATAGCAATCATAGTTAGTATTCATAGCTATTTTGTAACTCAAAATAATATTCAATATATTGAAAGTTTAGTAAAGATCTTGTTTTACTGTTTCATTATTCTTCTTAGTATTGCAAACTAGATTCCGCATAGTTTGTGATATTCTTAATCTTAGTTTCTACTATAGTTGTCTTGGATCTATCCATTTACTACTAATCTTTAACAAGCTAAGTAAGATCTGTCAAGAAGGGATCAACAAGTGTATCAAAGCTTGTTGAGAACTCTGAATAAAAGAACCTATATCTACACAAGAAACTCTAATCAAAGAGAAGATAAGAAATCACAGTCATAAACTACCCAAATAAGTGGTCTGCACAAAAACTTCCACAAAACAGGAGACTATGATCTCTGGAGCATGAGAATGGAGCAATACCTTACTCATACTGATTATGCTATTTGGGAAGTTATTGTGAATGGTGATGCACCTACTGTTGCATCAGCTAGTGCTGAAGGTCATATTCCTCTTAAAACTGCTAAACAAAAGCTTGCAAGAAAGAATTAATTGAAAGCAAAAAAGCACGTTGTTGTTAGCCATTCCTGATGAGCACCTATTGAAGTTTCATGGAATCAAGGATGTAAAGACCTTATGGGAAGCAATCAAGGCCAGGTTTGGAGACAACAAAGAATCAAAGATAATGCAAAAAACCATACTAAAGCAGCAATATGAGAATTTTGATGCATCAAGATCTGAAGGACTGGATAAAACCTATGATAGGTTTCAGAAACTCATCAGCCAATTAGAAATTCATGGTGAAGTTATCTCTCAAGAAGATGCAAATCTGAAGTTGCTGAGAAGTCTACCATCAGCTTAGAACAATATTGCTTTAATCATTAGAAACAAATCTGATCTAGACGCATTGAGCATGGATGATTTGTATAATAATATAAAGGTGTATGAATCTGAGATTAAAGGCCAATCAAGCTTAAACTCTCAAAATGTGGCTTTTGTATCTTCAGAAAATACTAGCAGTACTAATGAAGCAGTTAATACTGCTCATGAAGTTTCTACTGCTAGTTCACAGGGACACGCTTCTTCCTAAACTTATGCTGATGATATCATGTTTTCTTTCTTTGCTAATAAATCTAATAGTCCACAATTAGATAATGAAGATCTTGAGCAGATTGATACTGATGATCTTGAAGAGATAGATCTCAAATGGCAGGTGTCCATGCTTACCATGAGGGTGAAAATATTCTTAAAGAAGACAGGAAGAAATCTGAATTTCAATGGCAAAGAAACTGTTGGCTTTGATAAGACAAAGGTTGAATGTTGGCTTTCATGGTCAAAGGGAAATTAGACCAGTATGAAACAATGCTCAGAGGGTGAACCACCAAAATAAATTTACTCACCCAAATCCTAAAAGGAATTTTGTTCCAACAGCAGTTGTAACAAAGTCAGGACAAGTACTAGTTAATACTGCTAAGCAAAGCTCTCCAATAGCAGCATCATCAATTAGTACTGTCAGGCCTGTTAATAATGCTGCCCTTAAACCAAAAGTGAATGATGCATTACCCACAACATATTCTTATTTTAAAGCACATTCACTAGTAAGAAGGGCTTTTAACATAAAATCAGCAGCTAAAACCAAAAAGTTTAATGAAAAAGTTAATATTGCTAGGATTAACAATGTAACTACTGATGGGCCAAAAGCAGTAGTTAGTGCTGCTGTGGGAAATGGGGAAAATGATGTTAAGTCCTCAGCATGCTGGATTTGGAGACCAACAGGAAATGTTATTGACCATACCTCCAAAGACAGTGGATCATACATGCTTAAAAGATTTGACTATGTTGATCTATAAGGCAGACTCAAGTCAGTAATGGCTTGGGTCCCCAAGAGAAACTAATTCTCTCATTTTGAGTGCAGGGTAAACCACAATGTTGAAGCTTAATTGTAGGCTTCATAGATCGTTTTGCCCATCTAGGGTATAATAACATTGAACGATATAAAGCACAACATCAATGTTATGAACAAGGTTTTTATTCATAAACTATATCCCCAAGATCAAATGATCCTTGAGGCTAAACTAACTAATACATATATGTTTATAACACATCTACTAACTATCTAACTATACTAACTAACTAAACGTATGCACACACGCTTTTTTTGTCTCACAATATGTGTGACAGAAAACTCAGTGTTCTTTTTCAGCTAAGACTGAAATGTTGTTCTATCTTCCTGATTTTAAGCTATTAATTGAATCAAGTCTTGCTTAAAAGTTCCTGACAAAATAAACATGTACAGTTTTGATCTAATAATGTTGTTCCTTCAGGCGGTTTGACTTGTTAATTTGCAAAGGCTACAATTTGATGAGTCTATTTATGGCATAGGAGGCTTGGACATATAAACTTTGAAAACAATGGAATAAAACCTTGTGCGGGGGAACTTGTTAGAGAGTTTTCCTTTTAAAGCTTTTTTAAAATGACCATACTCTGTGATGCTTGTCAGAACGGGAAAGCACACAAAGCTTCCTTGTAAGACCAAGGGCTTTTTTTAAATATAAAAAAAAAAAAAAAGGCGGGGGGGGGGGGGGGGGGCCTCATATCAGCCAACCCTTATAAATGTTGCATATGGACTTATTTGGGCCAACATCTGTAAGGAGTATCAATCACAATACATATTGCCTTGTTGTCACTGATGATTATAGTAGTTTTAGTTGGGTTTTCTTTTTAGCCACTAAAGATGAGACTAGTGGGATCCTTAAAACTTTTATTACTGGCATAGAAAACCAAATAAATCATAAGGTTAAAATCATCAGATGTGACAATGGAACTGAGTTTAAAAATAATGACATTTAAATCATTCTATGGGATGAAATTGGTTAAGAGGAGTTTTAGTGTTGCTAGGAACTCCCACAACAAAATAGGTTCTGAATGAAAGAATATCGAAACTAAGAAAGGCGCAGTTAGGATATGCTAGAATTATTTATTATTCCTACTACATTTTGGGGCTGTGAAAGAAGTTAGTACTACTTGTTATGTTCAGAATAGGGTTTTAGTGACCAAGCCTCACAACAAGACACCTTATGAACTATTACATGGTAGACCACCTAGTATAAGTTTTATGAGACCTTTTGGGTGTCCTGTGACTATTCTAAATACCTTAGATCCCCTAGGTAAATTTGATGGGAAGGCTGATGAGGGGTTCTTTGTTGGATACTCTATAAATAGCAAAGATTCCAGGAAGGTAAAGGAAAACCTGCACATAAACTTTCTTGAAAACAAACCCAATGTTGTAGGAAGTGGACCAGATTAGCTCTTTGATATTGATTTACTAACAAACTCTATGAATTATGAGCCAGTTACTGCAGGGAATCAAACTAATAAGAATGCAGATATCAAGGATAATGTTGATGCAGCACCTACTCAACAATATATTCTGCTACCATTACTTTATGATTCTACAGAGCTCAAAGGATGCAGTTGTTGATGATGCTAGTAAAAAGACTAATGAAGAACCAACAAATGAGGGTGAAATAAATGGTCAAGAAAAGGAAAGAGGAGCTTCAAATAAAGAAGATGACCAGAATGTGCAAGATTTCAAAGTTACATTGGATAATTTGCTTGTTTAACAGAAGAAGTTATGTAACAGCACTAACAGGGATAGTCCTGTTAGTCATCTGTTAATACTGTAGGCAAAATTTTACTAATGCCGATGATCTTCCTACTGATCCTCTTATACCTGATTTGAAGGATACTGGTATCTTTAGTGGTGAATATGATAATGAAGATGTGGGTGTAGAGGCTGACCTTAACAACTTAGAAATCATCATGAATATTAGTCTTATTCCTACAACCAAAATTCACAAGGATCATCCTAAAGACCAGATCATTGGAGACATAAATTCAGCTACTTAAACAAGGAGGATGACCAAGATTACTGAAGAACATGCTATGGTCAGTTACATCAAAAGGCAGAAGAGAACAAATCATAAAGATTATCAAAAATGCTTATTTGCCTGTTTTCTCTCACAAATAGAACCCAAGAAGGTGATTCAAGCTTTGACAGATCCAAGCTGGATAAAAGCAATGCAAGAGGAGCTTCTGCAATTTAAACTTCAAAAGGTTTGGACTCTGGTGGATCTTCCTAAAGGTAAGAGGGCTATTGGAACTAAGTGGGTGTATAGAAACAAGAAATATGAGAGAGGAATTGTAGTTAGAAACAAGACAAGACTGGTTGCACAAGATTACACCCAAGAAGAAGGCATTGATTATGATGAGGTTTTTGCTCTTGTTGCTAGGATAGAAGCAATCAGGTTATTTTTGGCCTATGCATCATTTATGGGGTTTATTGTGTACCAGATGGATGTGAAGAGTGCCTTTTTATATGGTACTATTGAAGAGGAGGTGTATGTGTGCCAACCTCCTGGTTTTGAAGATCTACAGTTCCCTGATAACAAGTTTATAAAGTTAGAAAAAGTTTATTATGGTCTACATTAAGCTCCTAGAGCCTGGTATGAGACTTTGTCTACCTACTTATTAGAAAATAGATTTAGAAGAAGGCTTATAGATAAGACTTTGTTTATCAAGAAGAGCAAAGGTGATATCCTGTTAGTGTAGGTGTATGTAGATGACATCATCTTTGGGTCTACTAAGAAGTCTTTATGTATAGAGTTTGAAGGTTTGATGCACAAGAAGTTTCAAATAAGTTCTATAGGGAAGCTCACTTTCTTCTTTAGGTTTGCAAGATCATGCGAGAGATGATGTATTTTCATCAGCTAAGATACATGTTTTGTGGCTGATATATTAAAGAAATTTGATTTCTCCTTAGCTAAGATAGCAAGCACTCTAATAGACACTAACAAGGCATTGCTCAAGGATGAAGAAGTTGAGGATGTGGATGTTCACTTATACAGATCAATGACTGGATTATTAATGTACTTAATAGCTTCTAGGCCTGACATAATATTTGTTGTTTATGCTTGTGCAAGGTTTTAAGTTACACCAAAGACTTCACATCTTCATTGCTATTGAAGAGTGATCTTTAGATACTTAAAAAGTGTCAGCCATAAATTGGCACTTTGTTATCCTAGTATATTCACCATTTGTCTTGGACAGTTTTCTGTAGATGATTATGCTGGAGCTAGCCTTGACAGGAAATCCACAACAAGAGGTTGTCAATTTCTTGGCAAAAGGTTGATTTCATGGCAATGTAAAAGCATTACTAATATAGTTGCAAATCTACCACTTAAAGAGAGTATGTTCTTGCAGCTAATTGTTGTGGACCCCAGTGTTTTATGGATCATAATTAAATGCTGATTATAGGTTAATTCATGAACACCAAGAATTACATTTGATAATGAAGCAACAATTTGTATTGTGATGAATCCCGGTGTTTTAATCTAAACACAAGCATAGAGATAAGGCACCATTTCATCAAAGATTCTTATGAGAAGAAGTTGATTCAGGTGATCAAGATTCACACAGACCAAAATGTTGCAGATATTCTCACAAAGGCTTTTGATGTTAGCAGATTTAACTTTTTTGTTGCTAGCATTGGATTACTTAATCTTTGAAGATATGTTTGTTAGAGTTATGATTGATGAGGTTTGAAATGATATTAGTGATGAATTTGGAGTTAAAACTTTTTAGTTGCTATAAGTTAATGTGCTAGGAGGACTTTGGTGCTGCTAGTAATAAGTTTGTACTGTTAGGCAAAAGGTTCAAGTGTTGCTGAGCCAAAGTTAAGTATACTGGGTTACCGGTAAGTTCGTTAGAGTTACCAATGTTGAGGGAATTATGGGTATATAACAGGATAATTCGCTTATAGGTTTCTTGTTTACCTATTTAAGCGAACCATTATCATCATCACATACCATATTACCAATGCAAACCTTACCAAGTCATAATTCATTGTGGCCATCATTTATATACACACTTCATTACATTACATATACCATTATAATACAACATATGAATATCATCCACATATAACCATACGAATCACCCTAATATTCATTAATACTCTTTCGATTTCAAACCCAAATTCAATTTATCATCGACTCCAACAATTAATCCTCAATTAATCATCTATGACGGATTTGAAGTTTGTTGATCAACACAATATGGTTGCTTGTTTGGAAAGAACAGAGGAGAATGCTGAGTTTCTTCAGATAGTGGACTTTCTTGACTCCTATCTCTATTCATTATGCCATATACTATCTATGCTTCTTTTAATTTCGAACAGTTTTGGAATACTGTAAATTATCAAACAGTCGAATGATGTGAAAGCATAAATTCATGCCATAGTGATTGCAATGACAATAGTAATTTTAGAATCATCAGTCGAGGGGGAAAGTTTTGGGTATTCACTTTAATGATGAGGATGGTATTACTTGTCTAACAAATACTGCTATTTTTGAAAACCTTGCATTGATGGGGTATGAGAGTGATTCTGACAAACTTACTTTTTAAAAAGCTCTCCTTTCTCCTCAATGGAAGTACCTCATACATACCATCTTACACTGCCTAAGTTCAAAATCTACTTCTTGGAATGAATTTTCCACTAATATAGCATCTTCAGTCATCTGTTTAGCTACAGGTCAAAAGTTTAACTTTTCTAAACTAATTTTTGATTGGTAGTGAGGAATTGGATACAATCAAATAAAATTTTAATGTATCAAGGTTCTTACAACTTCTTTTATTAGTTAATAGATTTCTCTTACAGAACCTTTTAATGACACTTATGAAACACCTAAACATACTAAAAAGGTTTTCACTAATATGAAAAGAAAAGGAAAAGATTTTTCAGGAAGAGTTACTCTATTGTTTGCATCAATGTTGGCACCACCAGTAGTTGGGGATGAAGGTTCAAGACAACCCTCTGAACCCCAACCGCCATCTTCAACTACTCAACCCATAATTGAAGAACAAATCACTGTTACTGAATTATCATCACCCAAAAATACTCAATCACCTAGGCAAGCCTTACAAAAGGAGACTCAGTTACCTCAAACTAGTGTGCCTATACCAAATGTAGTTGATGAAGACTGTCTTTTAAGGAGAGGAATGAATGTAGTGGAGAGGCTACTTCTACTGACTGCTAGTTTAGTTGCAACACAAGCCAGTGGGTACATAACTAAGACAATCCACGACAAGGTCTAATTGATCTCTTTCTTAGGAAATCGGTTAAGGTAGACAGACACAGGTGCCAAGAAGCAATGGGGGTGCATTTCTTCGAACTAGGTCAGAGAGAGGATCGTAAACATTCCTATGATTCCCTTTCTCCTAGGATGTTACACATCAGAAGTGATGAGAGAAAGGAATAACAACATGATTGTGACGGAATTTTGTGTACCACCAACACCTCATGATTCACCTCTTCTGGATGGGTCTCATATGTCGATGTGAATGAGGGTAGACACTACATAAATGAATGATGGTTCATTTTTACAATTTGTCAAACAGGGTTCTTGCCTTAGAACAATCAAAGACTGCTCAAAGACATGGTGATCATAGTTGACAAAAGAAATTAAAAGATTGGAAAAGGCACTAAGGGCAAGAACTCCAGGGATGAATCTCTTCACGATTGGTACCTCCAGGAGAAAAGGTTTAGATAAGGAGAATGTATCCAGACAGGGGAGGAAAAGTCATAAGACAAAGCCAATGTTTAAAGATAGTGACTTTGATGTGCTTGATGATGCAATTGAGAATGTTGAAGGTGGTAGTACTAAAGTAACAACATTACTTATACCTGGGGAATACACTTAATTGCTAGTATTAATGTTAGTACTGCTGGACCTTCAAATGGTAGTGCTGCTGGTCCTTCTACAAGTACTACTGGGGATATTTTTGAAGATGAGATGACAACTATTGCTGATACACTTGTGGCCATTAGGAGTGCAAGACCAAGGACAACCTCAATAGTGATTCGTAATGTTGAAGAAGAACCAAGGAGAGCAACACCAGTACCAATAGTACAAATCTAAGACAAAGGTAAGGCAAAGATGTGGAGCCTTGGGAGCCTGAACCGACTCCAAGACCTAGATAAAAGCTCATATTCAGATGGATGAAGAGCTAGCTCAAAGGTTGTTTAAAGAAGAACAAGCACAGTTTGAGAGAGAGCAGCGGATTGCTAGGGAAAGAGCTGCAGAACAAGAGGCCAAGGATGCTGCATTGATTGAACAAATGGAAGTTGTTCAAGCAAGGATGGATGCTAATGAGTTGCTAGCTTTAAGACTACAAGAACAAGAAAGAGAACAATTTTCTATTGATGAACAAGCTAGATTCTTGGTGGAAACCATTGCAGCAAGGAAGAAGTTCTTTGCAACCCAAAGAGCAGCAGAGATTAGAAACAAACCACCAACCAAAACTCAACTCAGAAACCAGATGATTGCTTATCTGAAACACATGGGCAAGTACACTTACAATCAGCTGAAGAGCAAGAGTTTTAAAGAAAGTCAGAAGTTATACAAGAAGGAACAACAATAGATTAATGATTTTGTTCCTATAAGTGATGACAGTGGAAATAAAGATGATAGCAGTAGCAAGCAAGCAGAAAGTAGTAAGAATAGATCAATAGCAGAACATGATGAAGAGAGTGTCAAGAAACAGAAACTACAAGATGATGCTGAAAAGGCTTAAGGAATTTAGCAATATTGATCAAGTTCTCGAGTAGGGAGGAGCTACGGAGCTTAGAGCTTGTTTGGATATAGTTCAAGAGGATGACATTACTATTGATGTTGAATCCTTGGCTACTAAATATCCAATAGTTGATTGGAAGACACACATTTTGACTGAAAACATGATGTATTATAAATCATCAGAGCAGATAGAAGTTCTAAGAATTACATAATATTAAGTGAAATGCTTGATGACTTTGACAGACAAGATGTGATGGATCTACACAGACTGGTAAAAGAAAGGTATGATACAACAAGTCCAGAAGGATATGACTTGTTGCTTTGGGGAGATCTGAAGACATTATTTGAGCCTTGTGAGGAAGATGAAGTATGGAGGAATCAACAAGGCTACAACTTGATAAGCTGGAGATTATTTGACTCATGTGGAGTTCATGTATTGTTGATGGATAATGGAATTGCTATTCACATGATGATAGAAAATAAATATCCTCTTACTCAAGAAATGCTTTCAAGGATGTTAAATAGAAGACTAGAAGTTGATCATGAAAGTGAAATGGCATTTGAGCTTCTTAGATTTACAAGATCACAACTTAAGAAGTAGAAGAGTGTTTTGGATTGAATCTGTAGTGGATAATATGGTGATATGAAGCAAACTAATGTTAACAAGATGAATATCAAGTTTAGGGGAGGATTGTTGGGAATTAGAGCCTTCTACAACTTAATGCTGCTGGTTCAAGTTTGTTCTGCTGCTGAAGATTAGAGAAAAATGTCTAAGTCATTAGTGCTGCTAGTGTAATAGTTAGTGCTGCCAGTACAAAGTTAGTACTGTCAGTTTATTAGTACTGTTAGTTTGTTAGTACTGTTAGTTATAATAGTTAGTTACTTGCCCTAAAGGGATATGCATGAGATATTTAGGAATAATTATTGCTATTGATAATTAACGCGTATTTTGTAAGCCCATTAGGGTTTAGCTTTGGTGTATAAACGAATCTATACGGCCATAGATCTTAGTTATTAGTTTTCATTATTAGTATTCATAGTTTGCATAGCCATTCATAGTTAAGTATTCATAGCTATTTTGTACTTCAATATAATTTTCATTTATTGAAAGTTTTAGTAAAGATCTTGTTTTATATTTCATTGTTACTTTCTTAGTATTGCTAACTAGATTCCGCATAGTTTGTGTTATTCTCTATCATAGTTTCTACTATAGTGTCTGGATCTATCAATACATCTATGCTTTAACAGCTAAGAGTCCTAATTTCCTAACACAATTTTCCCATAAATATCTATCATGTATGTAAGATTGTCAAATAGGGAATCAACTAATCTATTGCTATAGCAGAAGAAACTCTTTGATGATGAAAGCATCATCGTTTCCAACTAACACTGGAGCTCATGAATGCCAACGCCTCCTAAAACCTCACACGAACATTCTCGTCCTAATTCCTACAGTTTCCAAAATCCAATCACCTTCCCAACTGAACAAACAGGAAGAGTCGTCGACTCACACGACATCTGTTTGATTCAAAGCATATGCGCATTCCAAGGATTGAGAAACAAGGACCCTCTCCGCCAGGTTAAGCACTTCTTAAGTATCGTCGACTACATACAAGCTGACAGAGCAACAAGGGATACATCTAGGTTAAGATTCTTCCACTTCTCCCTCAAAGGAAAAGCGGTATAATGGCTTGACAAAATACCCCCAACTCAAATCACGGCGTGGGATCAGCTTGTGTCATGATTCCTTGACCATTTCTTTCCGGTAGGACGTACCTTGGCCCTTAGAGATTTAATCCTCTGATTCAAACAAGGGGACGACGAACCCATCAAAAGTACTTGGATCCGTTTCCAGGACTTAATCAAACAAGTTCCTCATCATGGGATACAAAAATGGCTTCTGGTTCAAATCTTTCACGACAACATATCTCGAATTGACCGCAGGAAGCTCGATTCTTATTTTTCACCAGTTTCCGTCTACTCATGCTCTCTTACGAAGAGAAGGATTACGAACATCACCATCCCTGAATGTCTCTTCCATCTCAGAAGAAATGCAACCTACACTTAGGGGGCATTTAAAAAGGGGCTGTAATCAAATCAATTTCCTCGAAACACCTACTCGAGAGGTTGGGCTTAAAAACCCCTACCTGATTTGCGATTACTATGGAGGATCCCATGAGGGTTGACAATAGAGAATATAAGAAGAAACAAACCATCGAGAGGTATGCTTGTCTGGAGGAGACATCTACAATGATCCTTCCCTTCTAAGGTTCTATCAGAACGACGATACCTCACCATGGGGGAACAACAAACGTAAGGAAAAAGGAGAGGATGGCCCTGAATGGATTGTTAGAAGTAAGTTTGAGACGATGGTCTCGCCAACTTCTATGCATCGATAAGACTAGTCACACGCAAAAAGGGATAGGAGATATGCTTGTCCAACACTATAAGGAATTTCATGAACAATACTCCCAAATTCTCTCAGCAATCAACAAAAGCAAAAACTCTAAACCTTAAAGCACAAATTTTGCCAATAAAAACGATGATCCAGGATATTAGCCACAAGACCACCTTCTTTTTCAATCCCCGCCACTACAACGAGGGTCTGACAACTTTCACTGAGGGGGAAACCCAAAAAAAAATGTATGGGCATGGGCACACAAACAAAGCATTATGGTAGAACGGCCCCTCCGGCCATCCATCCTTTACCAACCTTCCAAAACATCCAGTCTACCTTTTCCTTCTAGATTAAAGAAGCAGAAAAAAGACGACGAGGATGAGCGGCTTCTCTTAATCTTTAATCAAATTCATATCAATCTGTCATTCATTGAAGCTATGATTAACATGCTAAAGGGAGCCAAAGTTTTAAAAGATCTACTTTCGCATATGGAGAAACTTAAGAAAGCGGCCTCCTCAGTCAAACTTAGTGAGGAGTGTTCCACTATTATTCAAAGGAGTCTACCCCAATAGGAAGGAGACCCAGGAAGCTTTACACTGCCATGTCTCATCGGACCCCTGGCAGTAAATAACACCCTGGCCGATTTAGGGGCAAGTATAAATCTCATGCCACATTCTCTCTTTCGACGATTAGGGATTTCTAAACTTAAACCAACCAAAATGAGTATTCAGCTGGCCGATCGGTCTATCAAATACCCCATTGGGGTTTGCGAGAATCTATTAGTAAAATTAAGCAAATTCATTTTCCTAGTCGATTTCGTAGTTTAGAGATGGACGCAGACGAGCTAGTCCCAATCATTTTAGGACGACCCTTCCTCGTCACGGCAAGAGTTGTGATCGACGTACACGAGGGAAATTTAAGTTCAAGGGTCGAAAGTGAAACCATCACCTTCAACATCAGAAAATCTATGAAATCCAAACACTCCGATGATGATTACCTATACTGCGCCGATCATACCGCTAAGCTGGTCCAGGAATAATAGGTTGACACAGTAGTAAATCATGAACGGGAAAAAATGGAACAGAAGAGAGAAGAGGAAGATTACTACAATGCATTGTGTTTCTTTCTACCCTAGGACAGAGCCGGTGGAACCACTCAAATGGAAAGCCTCGAAGAATCAACTAAAACCATCAGGCGTGGAACCACCCAGACTCGAATTGAAGGAATTACCCGAACACCTTGAGTACGCTTTCCTCCAAGAAAACAACCAAATCTTAGTGGTCATCTCATCCGCATTGTCCTCCGACAAAAAAACTAGACTCCTCGAGGTTCTTCAAAATCATAAAGGGGCAATCGCTTGGAGTATCACGGACATTAAATGGTATAGACTCATCCTTTCTGTACTTCACAACCAATCCCTCACTTGAGGACGAGCCTCTGTAGTTCAAACCAAGTGTCCAACCTCAAAGACGAGTTAACCCCAACGTAGGATTAATCTATCCCATCTCCGACAGTCCTTGGGTAAGCCCTGTCCAGGTCATTCCAACGAAAGGAGGAATGACCGTAGTAAAGAATGAGAAGGATGAGTTCATCCCTTAACGGACAGTCATCGGATGGCGCGTATGTATCGACTATCGTAAATTGAACAACGCAACCCGAAAAGATCACTTTCCGCTTCAGTTCATCGATCAGATGCTCGAACGATTGGCTGGGCATGAATACTACTGCTTCCTGGATGGGTTTTCTGGATACTTTCAAATCCCTATCGCTTTTGAAGATCAAGAGAAAACCACGTTCACCTGCCCTTACGGGACCGCGCATACAAACGACTTGCCTTTGGATTATGCAAGTGCCCCAGCCACTTTTCAACGTTTGCATGACATACATATTCCTAGCTTATCGAGGATTATGTATGGATGTATTTCATGGGTGATTTTCTCCATATTGGATTCTTTCGGACAACTCGCCTATTAACGCCTAGAGAAGATGCTAAAAGGTGCTGAGGAAACAACCATGTATTGAATTTGGGAAAAATTGCCACTTCATGGTAATAGAAGGAATTCGTCTTAGGCATATTGTCATCAGGTTCTGGGATTAAAGGTCGATAAAGCCAAAATAAGGCATTTCCAACTACCATATCAAAAAATTGTTGAATTGCATTCGAAGCTTTTTAGGACACGCTGATTTCTATAGAAGATTCATAAAATATTTCTCACAAATCGCACGCCCAATGACCTAGCTCCTAGTTAAAGATGCACCGTTCAACTTCTTCGAAGAATGCATCAGCATTGCACATTAATTTGAAGTAAACACATGGCACTATCATTGATTCAAGCCAGATTGGTCATTACCATTCAAAATCATGTGCGACGCAAGTGATTGTGATGTCGGGACAGTACTAGGATAAAGGATCAATAAACATTTCAAAGCCATACACTACGCCAACAAAACAATGAACGAAGCATAAGAAAACTACACAACTACCAAAAAGGAGCTTCTTGTTGTTGTCTTTGCATTTGACAAATTATGTCAATACCTGGTCTTATCTAAGACATAGTTTTCCAGACCATTTTTTATTCCTGCGATATTACTTCACAAACAAGTTGACCAAAAACAACCACCTTATTTGATGGATCTTGCTGCTCAGGGAATTCGATATTGCATCCGTAATAAGAAAGGTGCTAAAATCTAGCCAACTGGATCATCTCCCCCCGATTCGAAAAACCTAACCTTGGGAAGGCTACCTGGGCTGAGATAGTGGGACTATTTCTGAAGAGCGATGATTGATGGAGAACATCTCCGACAAGAAATGACGAACTATGGTATGCGAATATGCTAAATATTTGACTTGCGAAGTACTACCCTTCTGATCCACCCGTCAAGAGAACCAAAAATTCTTCAGCAATTTGAGGCATTACTTTTAGGATGAGCCCTTCTTATTCAAACAGTGTGCTGACCGAGTCATATGAAGATGCATGGCCGGAGAAGAGGCAGCACAAATTCTTCGACAATTAACAGCAAACCATCCAAAAGACATCATGGCATCGCCACCACTGTAAGAAAAGTCTTCGAGGTCGGGTTTTACTGGCCACATATCTTTCGCGATGCACGCAAGTTGGTCCAGGTATGCGATGGATGTAGGCGAGCAGGAAACATCTTCATCAAAAGAGACGAAACAACTGCAGAATTCAAATACTCCAAGTAATTTTCAATTTGTCTATTCTTTACCAACACGATAATTCTGTCACTTCGCGAAATTTTGATGTTATAGGGGATTGACTTCATGGGACCTTTCCCCTCATCAAATGAAAACACATATGTCCTGGTAGCTATTGACTACGTATCAAAGTGGGTAGAGGCTTAGGCCTTCCCCACCAATGATGCTCGAAACGTAGTAAAATTCCTCAAGAGACTATTCGCTCGATTTGGAATACCAAAGGCCCTTATTAGCGATAGAGGTACCTATTTTTGTAACCACAATGGAGAGGCGATAAAAGATTATGGAGTGGGTTTCACTGATTCTCAAAGCTCCGCGTTTCACCCTCGAAGATTTACAGGGCAAGTCGTGAAACACGAATCCGATCAACAAAAGCTATTCTTGAAAATCCATCAGGAACACAGGAAAAGACTGGTCCATACAAAATTAGTTGATGCATTATGGGCATCCGTCGGGACAGCGTTTAAAACCTTTTAGGAACAACCCTGTTTAGGGATAATCTCGGACAATGCTCGCCTATCTTCCTGTCTCGGACTTTGGAACCATAAAGCCTATTTGGGCCATAAAAAACTGCAACATGGACCTTACGAAGGCTGGAGAAAACCGGTTCTTACAGATTAATGAGTTGGACGAAATAAGGCTGGACGCCTACGAATCATCTATCTCCTATAAAGAAAGAACAAAAATGTGGCACGATAAATGAATAAAATTACCAATTAACTATGAAAAAGGTGATAAGGTACTACTCTCCAATTCACATTTAAGACTATTCCCAGGGAAACTAAAGTCAAGATGGTATGGACCATTTTCAGTAAGTAGAGACATGAAAAATGGGGCGATTGAGCTTTACGATGAAGAAGGAAGCGAATTTAACTGTGACACCCCGTAAATTTCTGATCAATAATTTAGCTGTTTCCGTTTGATAATTTGAATTTTTAAAGTTTCGTTTAAATTTTACATTTAACCAGGAAGTCGTCCCGTTATTATTTACGATTCATTACCGGAAGTGATCCATGCATCCAATCGTTGTAGTCTTTCGTCATTAGCCGCGTTTTTACATTTTTAATTGATATTTTGTGAAGCCGTTATTCATTTTCGTTACTTGCGTGATCGATTTAATTAATAACGTTTACTTGTGCGTGAAAACCTTAGAAATTAAATCAAAGCTTCCACTATGTCCCTAAAATTTTAGAGACCAGATTGGTCCCCCTTCCTTGGCTTCTTGTAACGAATAACACAACAACACAAATACTGCTTGGTACATAATTAATTTTAACAGGATGCAGAGATATTGCCATTTTGAATTTTGAATCAAATAAGACACATACAAGCCACCATGTGACTAGTTTTTGTCCACCATAAGCCCCATTGGTAGATCAAATTGGTCCCTTCTTGTTCTTTGTCTCCTAGCCGACGCCTACATCACCCCACACACACTTGGTGTGTCAAAAATCTTGTCCATATATTCATACATGCATATCTCACTCTCTTCTCATTATTTCACATACAAACTTTGAGTCTTCTCTCTTCTTTTTGCTGTCTCTTGTTTGAACCACCCAAGACATACACACAAACTCATAATTTTCTCAATCTTGATCAAAAACCTTTGAAGATATTGTTCGTGGTTAACACTTTTTGTATTCGGGTTAATTATAAACAACGTTATGGTTGTTTCTAGTCATAAAATCTCCTTCTAAAACCACTCTTTTTGTAAGTCTCTTAATATTTTTAAACTTGTACTTTTATGATCATCTTAATGCATACATACTAGTTGTACAACTTGTTTCGTAAAAATATAGATTTTGAAACTATGTAAACCTTAAATGGTTATATGTACTACTCGAAAATAAGTAAAAAAAAAATATAAGGAAAGTATAGTTTTGTGATCGTGGTTATTTTTGTATAATAAAAATGTTAACTTATGGCTTATTATGTTCGACTTATGTAAATAAGCTTTTGGGAAGGCTTATTTGATTTTATTTGAGCTTATTGGGCTTATGTTTGGTTCGACCCAACTAGGGAACAAATGAAAATGATATTTGTAGATTATATGTTGGATATGACGAGTTGGTCTTATTTTCTTGCTTATTTTTGCAGAAAGGACAAAACATTAAACTTATTCGGCTTAACAATTAAGCCCAAATTATAGCTTTATTGGCTTTTAGCCGCGTCACTTTGTAACGACCAAACCGCTCCGGAGAGTTTTAATCCGAAATGTCTAATAATGGTGTCATTTCAAAGCATAATAAAGCTTAAAAGTCATTAAATGATAATAGAACAAGCGTGGAGGAGGGGGGGGGAGAGACGGGAGGGGAGGGAGGATGGAAAGCCGGAATCAAACATCGGCTCAACGTATTATGAGATCAGCTTGAATACGTAAAAGAAGTCTAAAGGACTAAAACATGATGTCAAGATAGTATAGCACATCAAAGTGTCTGCGATAAAGAAAGGAAGCTAAATGGTCACTTCCTAAGCCCACACTCTCTCATGCCCAATCTCCCTCTAGATACCTGCCGTATAAGAAAGAGAAAGAAATACGGCTGAGCATAACGCTCAGTGAACGGATATAATAACAATGTAAGTAATAAGTATGAATCCTGGATAATAAGTATAAAGCAGCGAAAAGATCATGAGTGTCATGAGGAAACCTGGAGAATGCGTCATGAAGAATAGGAAATAAACATGTAAAGCATGGTAATACGAAGTAAAGATGTCATGAGATATCATGGATAGTATAGACATAATAACTCAGGATATTGCCTACGAGCACATATAAATATACATGTGCTATATAATGTCGTGAATACATGATATAATAGAGGGCCTGCCTCAACATTGTAATTGAGGAGGTGACCTACTTTTACAAATATGGGTGAGGGATCATGCTTCCAATGTCGATGGGGGATGTAGAGCACACACCAACCAATCACCATGAACGTCGTAAACATGTAAAAACTAGGATGCACCCATACGCCCCTGATTAAAATGGCAAACATGAAATCTAATATGGTAACATGAAAAGGGGACGCCGCGTAAATCACTTCTCAAAACGCGAAAGAGTCATGACACAGTGTTCCGGTGCCTCATGTGTCATAAGGTCATGGTACATCCATGACTAGGTGGTAATATGGATAAATCATGGCATGCGTCTATATAGCTCGAGGCAATAGGAATAAGTTCATGAAATCAAACATGTAAAAGATCATGGCAAAGACATAAAATGGGGAAGCATAGAGTTCAATTCTGGGGTATGAACATGGAAAAGAAAGAATTGTCCTTACTGAAAGGACGGACTATCCGTACTTATGTCTCTAGCAGTAAAGTAAACGGAATAAAGTGGATGGATAAGAAGATGGAAGCATACTCCTGCTTAATGCGATCGACATGTTAAAGGACATATATAAGTTTATTGTTCGTGATTAAGGTTACTTTTCCATTTTTAGTAACTTTCTATTTTTAGTAACTTTCTAAATTAGCAGGATTCCTTGAATTAGTACGTTCCTGAATGAATAAACATATTCCTTATGATTAATATGTTTCCATGATTAGTATTCTTGTTTATTGGGGTACTTTCCAAAAATAGCAGCTTCTAATGATAGTATAGTTCCCAAACATAGCGTTCCTTAATTAACTTTCCAATAAATGATAACTTCCCTGGTTTATATGTTTCCATATTAACTTCCCAACAATAGACTTTCTAAAAAAGGCAGGTTTCTATAAATAGTAGTCTTCCTATAAATAACTGTTTCTTAATTAGCGCAGGTTTCTATAAATAGTAAGCTTTCCATAAATAGCATGTTATATAAATAGAATGTTTCTATAATTAGCATGTTTCTATTTCTGTATTTATAAATCAAAAATCCTTGATCATTACAGAATTTTACGTAAATAGATTTTTAGTTTATTAATTTAAATTAAACATAATCTTTAATTATCCATTTTTGCAACAACAAGCCTTGTATAATATCAAAATATGGTATTTTCATATTTATTACTTACATTAATGTTCATACCTTGTACTTTTCAATAATTACCTTTTAAGTCCCTCAGTTTTAAAATACAATTCGAAATGTATTATATATATTTATATATAAATTATCATGTTTAACCCATAACAAATTATCAAATGACAATTTATACCCTTCCCACTTATTTTTCTCAGAATCTAAAAAATATATTAACATGCCATAACTCAGCCCAAGTTCAGAAATTACAAAACACCCCTAATATACTTTTAAAAACTTAATCTGGGTAACCAATAATGCCACAAAAACCTAATTAAAATTTTCCCGTTAATTTCTAATTTTTTATACATTCATTAGCATGCATTGGACCTGGGAAAAAATATAAAAACCTAACCCTTAATTCGTTTTCAAATTATTTCTTCATTTTTTTCATTATTCAATATCGCAAGAATTAGAAATTCCACATAATTCATCTAAACCTTTTATAAAATTTTTCTAACCAAATTTATCTGGTTCATACATGATATATACAAGTCATAAAATTATAACATCGAAGTATAAATTTATTAGAGCCTCCGAATACAATTCTTGCCAATTATTTAGGGGTTTAGATCATGTTTTAAGCTTAATAAATCAAATAACGTGCATGTAATTTTTCTCATGAACATATCAGATCTATAATAATTTAATGAGTTATAAATAATACATTTAATAATTGTGGATGATTTTATGAATTATTGAGTTCGGCTAGGGATTTTCGAATCAAAAGAATCACTAAATCGATTATAAGCTTCAAACCAATGAACCAATAATTTTCTTAGATCCCTTGTATCCAAGAACCTAGAAATTCGTCCTTTTCTGTTGTAAAACTTTTGGTTGCCCCACTAAATTATTTAAGTTTTGGAAATGTTTTTAATATATTTACAAATGAAAATAGTATATAAAAGATATAAACATAAATGCCGAGATTTTGGGTAATTTTTAGAGATAAAATCGATTTAATTTTTCTAAAATATAAAATTTTATAATTTTTATTTTTATTTTATATTTAATTTGTATATCTAAGTATTACTTATTAATTATTTCGGCAAAAATACATATATATAATAAATAATTATTTTTCTTGCATAATATAAGATATTTTAATCTTATATAAATTTTATACTTGTCACATGATGTACTTTATAATTTATAACACTTGATTGAATTTTATTCATGCTTTTATTAAATTTTCTGACATTAGGGGCATTTTGGTAATTTTGCACTTGTTCTGATTTTAGGGTTTTACAACTTCTTCCCTTAAAAGAATAATTCGTCCTCAAATTAGAAACTGATACTAGTTGAATAAGGGACATACCAGATCTATGGCGTAGAAAAGAAATGAGGATAAGAAGTCCGTATAGACTCCTCGGTCTCCCAAGTGGCTTCCCGCTCGGGATGATTCCTCCAAAGGATTTTGACAAAAGGGATCGTCTTGTTCCTCATGACTCTGTCCTGACGGTCTAGAATAGACTCAGGCTCTTCCGTGTAAGATAAATCCTCACGGATCTGATCGAATGGATAAAGTGAGTTGAAAGAGGTATGATACTTGTATGCCTTCCTGAGTAATGATACATGAAACAACATTGTGGACATGAGATAGCTTGAGGAGGTTAATGCCAAACGATAGGAAACCTCACCAACACGATCAGAATCTCAAACGGATATATGGAAACGAGGGGACTAAGCTTGCCCTTGATACCAAAACGCCTGACTCCACGTGTAGGTGATACTTTCAAGAAAACATGCTCACCTGGATGGAACTCTAATGCTCTGCGTTGCTCACGTCGGCGATAACTCTTTCTGATGCGTGTCTGACTTCCTTAAGCTTTTCCTGGCGACGACGACCTTTTCATTAGTTCACCTCAATCATCCCGGCCCTCAAGAATACGTTTCACACCCTGATCCAACAATAGGTGCACGGGCATTTCCTACCATTACAACATCTCGAAAGTATGAGGACATTAATGGCTCGCATGACGCAATGTTATTGTAGGCAACTTACTGACTTATATAGTCATCCCAATTCCATGCCCATTCTAAGGCACTTATGAACGGTAACATATCCTCTAATGATTGAAATCGTACGCTTTCCGACTGTCGTCTGGGTAGCAGATGAAAAGCTGTACTTAACTTGAGGCCTGTTCCTCAAGTTTCTGTAACCTTTCCAGAATACGAGACGTGAAAGTTGGATCTTCTATCTGACAATGATCGGCTGATGGTCGTAGTGTAATCGAATAATTTCTTGTTGGAACATTTTTGCTATTTTACTAGGGGTAATCCTTAGGTTAGGAAGAAAATGTGAACCGATTTAGTCAAACGATCTACAAACAAACCAGATAGCATCGTGTCTTCCTCTGAGTCCGTGGTAAACCAAGCTAACAAAATCCATGGATATTCGTCCCACTTCAAAAAGGGGAATCCTAACGGTGCAATAGTCTCCTCTTGCAGTTGGCTGTTCAATCTTAACTTGCTGACCAGATTAAACACTTTGACACAAACGTACCATACATCGCTCTTATACCACTCACAAAAGTGTATGCTTAAGATGTGGGTACATCTTACGTCGAACCTGGATGAATCGAAAATGGTAGAAACTATGTAGCCTCAGTCATAAGGCTTCTCTAAGTGTACCCTAGTTCTTTTGTGACTATTTTTTTTTTTTTTTTTTTATTTTTTTATTTTTTATTATTTTATTATTTTTTTTAAATTATTTTTATTTATTTTTTTTTTTTTTAAAAATTTACTTTTTTATTATTTTTTTTTTTTATATATTTATTTAATTATTTTTTTTTATCTAATTTTTTTTTCTTAGTTATTTTTTTTTTATAAAGTAGTAGTCTATTCTTATGTCCATTTCAAGCTTGGAGAAGTATCTTTTATTAAGATCCTTTGGTACGCCATAATTTAGTACACCTGCCATAAAATGCCATCGTCATCAACGCGAAAACTCGGTTTGCTGATCATATTCTGAATAAGTGCCCAGATTTTCCGTCATTCCTTATGAGCTGTCTTGATCTGTGAATGAAAAAAAAAATTTAGGTTAGGCTAACCTCAGACTAGCCAAAAAACCACTCTGTCCACGAAACATTATTCGATATCCAATCAGCTCAAGGTCACGAATAATCTCTTTCTTCCACCGTGATACTTGCTATCATTACCCCGACTTCCTTATCAATAGCATCAGCTACCACCATCTATTTTTTGCTTTACCCGGATGTACTGAATGTTTGTGTCATAATCCTTCAATAACTCCAACAACGCCTTTGTTCATATATAATTCTCACTGACGGTGAAGATGTATTTAAGGCTCGTATGATGGTAAAAATATCACACGACTCGCTGTAAAGGTGTGTCTCCTAATTTGAGAGCGGAAGACACGGCTGCAACTCCAAAATCATGAGTTAGGATAGTTAAATCCTCATAGGGATTTAGTTGTCGTGAGCATAAGCAATCACTTTCCAATGCTGCATGAGTACACACCAGACTTTCTTAGATGCATCATGTAAATCTGAAATCACCTGAACCAGATGGGTGTGTAAGAATAGGCGCGGAAATCCAAACGTGCTTAAGTTCTTCAAAGCTGTTTTGCTCGCTCTTCGTTCCATACAACTTCTCACTATTTCGCATAAGCTTGGTTAGGGGTTAAGGGCTAATGTGAGAAATACCTCTACAGAATCTGCCTGGTAATAACCCCATGCTTAATCCAAGAATACTCGTACTTCGGTCCATCAGACGTCGGTCTTGGCCATTTGCGTGATAGCCTCAACATTCGCCGGATTCTTAGTAATTTCCTTTGTGAAACAATGTGACAGGAAATGCCACCTTACTCAACCAATTCGCACTTTGAACTTTGCATTTAACTTCTCTTATCGTAATCTGTTAGCACATGTGGGATGTGCTCCTCGTTGTTCCTCCTTTTGACTTAGAGAAAACCAGAATGTCATCAATGAACACGATGACAAACTTGTCCAAGAATCATGGAAAACTCGGTTCATCAGGTCCATAAATACTGGCTGGAGCATTCGCTTGAGACCAAAAGGCATAACCAAGAATTCATTATGACCAATAACGTGTTGCGAAAAGCATCTTGGAAATGTCTGCTCTTTCACTGTAACTGATGGTAACCAGATCGTAAATCAATTTGGAAAATGTTTTAGCGCCTGAAGTTGATCAAATAAATCTTCGATACGTGGAAGGGGATAACGATTACCGAATGGTGATCTTGTTCAATTCACGGCTATAGTAAACTCGATAATAATCTCTTGCTACCGTCCTTTTTGACAAAACAGAACGTGTGCACCCCATGGCGATTACACTGCGGGCGAATAAAAACCTCGCACCAACAACCTTGTAACTGATCCTTCAACTCTTTTACTCAATCGGTTGCCATGCGATAAGGAGTTTGAGATAGGCTCAGCTCCGGAATAAGTCAATGTTAAACTCAACTCGCGAATAAGAGTATTCCAGGAATTTTTGGAAATAAGTCCTGAAATCTCGGAAACAATCGGCTGATCATGAATAGAAGAAACCGTAGAAGTCTTGTCATGAATGGTAGCAGAAAGAAGAAAACCTTCACAGCCATTGGCGATAGTAAGGTACGTGCTTTTTAAAACGGATTGATCTTCATAGATTTTCCCGCGTTAATGAACCATGATAAATAAATTCAGGGTACAGAATATCGTCCGAATTTAACACGGGGATATGGACAGGTCACATCTATTATCACTCTCCCATTCACATTCATCGTAGCACGGTGTGCTGCTTAAACCAAGTCCATACCAGAATTATGTCAAAATTCACACTATATCCAAGGGAATTATTGTTTCTTTGCTGGAGTGCAATATCTGAAAGAATCTTGTCATCAAACTGTAGAGGATTGTTCTCTATATACATGGGCTAATAAGTGCGGAGTTTCTTATGGGCGTGTATATTACATAATACATGATCATGTAATATAGGTGTCCGTAGAAACCATGAGGACAAACTTGGTGTAGATATCACAGAATGTGTCGCACCCGTATCAAATAAAAACAAAACACTGCCCTGTCCGAATATAAAATAATGCCTAGTGATGGTACCTAAAAGTATTGGCGGCCCTGATCATCTGGAGGTAAGTGTAACAGACACGGCCTGATGCATCTGGCTTTCTTGTCAGCATGACCAGACGAACTAGCACAGTGTTCTTCTTGTAGTCCCGCTGAAGATGACCGGCCTGGCCACATTTGAAACAAGTACCAGTAGCACGAAGACACTCTCCTGGGTTGTTACGCCCCATGTGTTGCTGCATACCAGGTGAGTATAAACCTCAGAGGGTACCTGGCATAAACCAATAACCTTCCAAAGTATATCTCATATACTGCTAGGGATCTGATTCAAGGTAGATTATGAGACATGAACCTTGAGAACATATAGAGAATAAACTTGTTATTTCAAAAGAGTACCAGGAGGTGGATATGATCGGTGGGATTGCAGACATCTGTTCCTTTTGGTTTCTTCTCGCGTCCATTACCAGAATTACTGTATCATGAGAGTGTGGTTGTTATGTGTGTTACGGTAGTTCACCATCGCTCCTGCTGTCAGGACCCTTGACGGTTTATTTTTCTGTCGGTCACACTATGGACCGTGACTCCTGTGACTACCCTGCATGACTGTAAAGGGTGAATAACGGTATCCACTCTTGTGCCTCATTGTCTGAACGTTCGAGACCGATCATAGTCATCACTGCTCACGCAAAGCATTTCCAAGTTGCGTGCTAGCTTCCGCAACTTGAGCAACATCCGTAAACTGTATACACATGACTTGCTAGATTGACTTATGAGACCACACTAAAGTTATTCGCTAGCTCTTTGCGAGTGCCAGCTGCTTGTCCAAGAAAACCAGCTAAGGCGGAGTAGGAAGCTGCATGTACTCAGTACTATTTTCACTGCCCTTTGGCGGATGGAATGGTATCCCTCTTCAGGTTCTTGTTGAAAGCATGACGAGGGAAATAACTGAAGAAAGAACAGCACTTTGAAGAGTCTGCCATGTCACAAGTAAGGGACCACGCATCTCCTCCTTTGGCTGATTATAGGCTTTCATCAAGCCCACCGCGTCACCCTTCCGTAACTCTATACACAGCCAAATCTGGTCTTTAAAGCATCTTTACAATCCATCAACGTCGAAGATCTTCTCCATATGGGAGATCCAATTCTTCCGCATATAACAGGGGCTTTGCCTTCTCGAACGAATGGGGTTTCCTGTTTATTGAAGGCGCTCAGTCAAGTGTTGAATAGTGAGCTGGTGGAGGATTACAACCGAAGCACCAGCGCAGGTATTATTCGCGTAACCTTGCTCGCGAATTGTGGGAGCATTGGCATCCACGGTGCACATGAATCGGCTGCAACGTGTTCAGCATCGTTACGAGTGCTCACCATCTAACATTTGCAAAAAGGGTTTTTTAATGATTAATACGGTTAAAAGGTTTAAAAACGCGACAGAAATCCAAATACGTAAAAGCTTAAAGATAAACGTCGATTCTAGAAGGAACCTAATGTCTAACCAATCCTCACAGCGTTCAAGTTTTACGACTAACAGGTTTAGGCAAAGCCTGGGCTCTGATACCATAATTGTAACGACCCAAACCCGCTCCGGAGAGTAGGCGAAGTCATAATCATGTGTCATATCTAAGCATAATAATGATTAAGTAATAAATTGATATTCAAGAACAAGGGTGGAAAGCGGTATCAAACATGGCTCCGATTATGAGATCGCCATGAAATAACGTAAAAGAGTCTAAAGGACTATTAACATGTGTCAAGATAGTATAGCACATCAAAGTGTTGCGATAAAAGAAAGAAAGCTAAATGGGCACTTCCGATCACACACTTCTTCTCAAGCCCAATCTCCTCTCCTCTAGGGATATCCTTCCGTATAGGAAGAGAAAGAAATACGGCTGAGCATAACGCTCAGTGAACGGATATAATAACAATGTAAGTATAGTATGAATCCTGGATAATAAATATAAAGCAGCGGAAAGATCATGAGTGTCATGAGGAAACCTGGAGAATGCGTCATGAAGAATAGGAAATAAACATGTAAAGCATGGTAATACGAAGTAAAGATGTCATGAGATATCATGGATAGTATAGACATAATAACAAGGAATGCCCACGAGCTCATATAATCATACATGTCATAATAATAATGTCGTGAATACATGCATATAATAGAGGGGCTGCCTTCTACTTGATAATAGAGGGGGTGACCCTACTTATAAAATTGGGTGGAAGGGATCAGCTCCAAATGTTGATAGGATGTAGAGCACACACCAACCAATCACCTATGATCGTGGTAATCATGTAAACTAGGATGCACATACGCCCTGGAATAAAAATGGGCCATAACAATGAAATAGAATTCTGTACTATGAAAAGAGGACGCGCGTTGAAATCACTCTCAAGCGGAAATGAGTCGTGACAGGGTCCCTCATGTGTCCGTATGGTCATGGTACCTCCATGACTAGGTGGTAAGTCATGTAAATCATGGTCATGCGTATATATAGCTCGGGCAATAGGATAAGTCATGAAATCAAACATGTAAAAGATCATGGCAAAAGACATAAAAATGGGGAAGCATAGCAGTTCTGGGGATGAATCATGAAAAGAAAGAATGTCCTTACTGAAAGGACGGAATATCCGTACCTTTATGTCCAGCTAGGTAACGGAAAGAGATGGATAAGAAGATGGAAGCTTACTCCTGCTTAATGGATCTACATGTTAAAGGACATAAATAAGTTACTTGCCGCCGCACCCAAACCTCATAACCACCTTCATTCATGATTAACGGTTACTTTCCAATCTTTAGTAACTTTCTATTTTTAGTAACTTTCTTTTTTCGATAACTTTCTATAATTAGCGATGATTCCTTGATTAGTACGTTTCCATGATTAACCATATTCATGATTAATATGTTTTCATGATTTAGTATTCTTGTTTATTGGGTACTTCAAAAATAGCATAGCTTATAATGATAGTAAGTTTCCAACATAGACTTTCCCTTAATTAACTTTCCATAAAATGATAACTTACATGTTAATAAGTTTCCATAATTAAACTTCCCAACAATAGACTTCTAAAATAGCAGGTTTCTATAAATAGTAAGTTTCCATAATAACATGTTCTATAATGTGCAGGTTTTCTATATATAGTAAGTTTCCATAATAGCATGTTTCTATTAATAGCAATTGTTCTTTAATTAGCAGGTTTCGATTTTGTTTTTATATTCAATCTTGATCTTACATAATTACGTAATTAGCCCTTTTAGGAATTAATTTAATTAAACATAATCTTTAATTATACATTTTGCAACACAAGCCTTATATATATCAATATGGTATTTTCATACTTAATACTTTAATTACTGATCGATACCTTGTACTTTTATAATTTCACTTGTTAGGCCTCAGTTTTAAAATACAGAATTTCGAAACTTGTATATATATATAATTTTATTTAATTAATCATGTTTTAACCATAAACAATTATCAAATGACAATTTATACCCTTCCACTTATTTTTCTCAGAATCTATACATTATATTAACATGCCATAATCAGCCCCAAAGTTTCAGAAATTACAAAACACCCCCTTATACTTTTAAAACACAAATCGGGTAACCAATAAATGCACAAAACCCTAATTAAAATTTCCCCCAATAATTTCATAATTTTTATACATTCATTAGCATGCATTGGACCTGGGAAAAATATAAAAACCCTAACCCTAATTCGTTTTCCAATTTATTTCTTCATTTCTTTCATAATTCAAAATCGGCAAGAATTAGAAATTCCACAATAATTATCTAAACCTTTTATACAATTTTTCTAACAATTTATCTGGTTCATAAATGATATATACAAGTCATAAAAATTATAAAATCGAAAGTATAAATTTATTTAGAGCCGAATACAATTTTCTTGCAATTATTTAGGGGTTTAGATCATGTTTTAAGCTTAATTAAATCAAAATAACGTGCATGGTTTAATTTTTCTCATGAAACATATAAGATCTATATAATGTAAAATGAGTTATAAAAAATACCTTGAATTTTATGGATGATTTTATGAATTATTGAGTTCTGGCTAGGAAGGATTTAGAATTCAAATAAGAACACCATAAATCGAATCAAGCTTCAAACATTGAACAATAATTTCTTAGATCCCTTGTACTCCCAACGAACCTAGAACATTCGTCACCTTGCTGTGTTAAAATTTTGGTGCCGCCAATAAATTTTTAGGTTGCTTGTTGGAAATGTTTTTTAAGTATTATTACAAATGAAAATTGGTATATAAAAAGATATACAACTAAATGCTGAGGATTTTGGGTTATTTCTAGGGATAAAATCAGATTTAATGTGCCTAAAATTATTTATAATTTCCTTATTTTATTTTATATTCTAATTGTTATATTATACGTAATTAACTTTTTAATTATTTCGGCAAATACATATGTATAATAATTATTATTTTTCTTGCATTTAATATATCGATATTTTAATCTATATAAATTTCCATTTACTTGTCACATGATGTACTTTATAATTTATAACACTTGATTGAATTTTATTCATGCTTTTATTAAATTTTCTGACATTAGGGGCATTTTGGTAATTTTGCACTTGTTCTGATTTTAGGGTTTTACAGCGTCCCACACCAAAAGCCCAACACTACGAGCTTATTCTTGAGCTCAAGTGGTTCAGCTTATTTTACTTGGGCTTATCAAGAGCTTATTGTAGCTTGTTGATGAACCGAGGACTTGTTCGATGCTTATTGGCTTATCGGGCTTAATAAATGGGCCTAGCGTCCCACATACAAGGCCAACATCACGAGCTTATTCTTGAGCTTATGTGGTTCGGCTTATTTTATTGTGGCTTATTGTGAGCTTATTGATAGCTTATTTTTAAGTCGTGTGTTTATTATTAAATGTTTTGCTTATCGGACTATATGGATAAGCTAAACTACATTTTTGTGACTTAAAGGGCCAAGGCCCAACATAAATACAATACACCAAGGCGTAAAGCTACGGTGTAGCTTATTGAATAAGTTCATTAATAGCTTATTTAATAGTGTACGACTTAGACGCTATACGTTTAACTTATTTTAAACGTTGGACGTTGCGAATAATAAGAGATTTGATGATGTATAGTTTGTAATTATGAAAAGTGGATTGAAAGTGATTTGAAAATGGTTTTTATTAAAGTCTACGACTTTGAAAAACGTATAAACATGAACGGGTCATGCCGAAATTTTTATAAATTATTATACTTAGTAAATATTAGAAAACGCACATGATAAAACTAGATATATGGGAATTTATTAAAGTGCCGAACAATATATATATATTTATTAATATATATAATATATATATTTTTACTTAGACGTTAGGTGCAAACAATATATATAGTAGTACATATTATACTACAATATATACCCAGTCATTTATATATATGTAATATTAATATACATACTATTATTACTCGTTTTACTTACGAAAATATTTTTATTACTATACGATCACAAATGTTAATTTTTAGAAATATATTAACAAAAGTACACTAGTAAATCCTTATGCATTACCCGCAATTATACGCTACTCCGATATTAAACCAAACCTTCATTTCTTAGGTTGTCTTTGCGAACCGTCGTTCGTTAGCGAGTGGTTTTATTTCTAGACTATTCACTACTTCAATTCACCAATCAAGGTGAGTTCATAGCCCCACTTTTACTCATTTTGAATAATTGTTTTATAACTTGGGGTAAGAAACATTGCTTGCTTTTAATATTAGACACAAGTACTATACGTGAGAAATTCCCCGTTTACGTGTTGCCTAAGTAGCGTTTAGACCACTATTGCTCGAATTATCATGAACCGTTAATCACCTTTAACCGACTAGTTGGTTAAGTGAGCACGAGTGAATAAATAGATCTATTAGGACTAATTATCCCTATCCGGGTAAGAAGCACTTACTAGTTCGAGTTTGCCAATAACTAACGGATATATGTCATGTCGAAACTAGTTAGGTGGTCTTTGGTCGGACACCTGAAGGGCAAGCCTTATATAGCAGTGTACATGCTATCTTTCAGTATTAGCTTTGGTCTCATGAGCTTAGTGCAACGTAAATGCCTCTTTATGTGAAGTTGTATCTCCTATAACTGTCACTTACATTTTGATAATCTTGTGGTCCACATTAATTATGTTTGAACTAAACCTATGAATTCACCAACTTTATGTTGATGTTTTAAGCATGTTTTTCTCAGGTGCTTAGCATGGATGTCGTTGCTTGACTTATGTGAAGTCCATTTGCCCAGACCGGTTTACCAAAAATTTATCTATGTTTTTAAATACCATTGTAAAACTTATTTAAGCTTTCGCATTTTAACTCTTGAATCTTTTAAATTTGATCGATGTAAACTTATTAATATCTTAAATTTATGCAACAATGTTTATTTTTAAAACGTACCCATAGAGGTCGTTCTTTATGCTTTGTACTTGAGATATTCAGTGACGTCACGCCCCCGGACGCTTAATCGGACGAGACCCTATTTGGGGGTGTGACATAAATAACGGGTGAAGCCGTATCAAAAGAACATATTGGACACAAACAAAGATGATGATGTAACTCTGGAAGACAAAAGAGAAGTCGCGTAAGGACGTGTGACTTTGAGTCTAGCTACAAGACTCGTAAATAAAGAAAAGCGTTTTTTGGGAGGCAACCCAGTATTTACTTTTATCGCATATTAGGAGTGTCTTATGTGTTTTACTCTTTTCATTTTTTTCTATCATGTTCGAACTCTATCTTGTAATCATGCTTTGTATTGTTTTTAACCTCGTCTTAATTTCAATCAAAAGTATTTTGCAAATAATAAGTGTAGGGGAATTTATCCGGCTTTTGAGCCAAATTCAAACATGTTAAATGATTGTTTAGATTAATTCGCGCCAGTTTCGAGTTATATGAGTAAATTGTCAAATCTCAGGTTTTATGCAGCTATTTGTACAGGAATTAACTTATGGAATCAAGTGTAGGAAATTTTTCATCAAAAACAAAAATTTCATTTTCACAGAACGTGGAGACGGCGTCACGATTTACATACGACGCCGTCACTACGACACCTGTGACGGGGTCAGGATTTTCCTGACGGCGTCAAACGCCCAGGTCCAAAAAACTTAAAGTTTTTAATTATTTTTGAAAATAAATCGTACATAACATTTAAAATATGAAATCTTCTGTTATAAACCTGTAAAACCAATAAGTTTGACAATTCTCTCATCCTATATTTACTGCTTTATCGAGTCAAACCCTAAATTCATATTGTATATTTGTATATCACACATTTTATGCTTGGTATAGTTGTCTTTGTCTTTGATTATAGATTAAATTTGATAAGAAGAAGCTTAGAAATTCTTAGGAAGTTTCATTGGATGATTCTTGGATGACGATTTAACCAGTTATCGCATGTTTCTTCTCCACTATTGACCAAACCAGGGGAGTACTAGTTTCTTTTCCTTGTTTTTGTTTCCCTTTATTCGTTTTCACGGGTACTTTTATAGATCATTAGGGACAATGTTCAACTTAAGTGTAGGGGGAAATAAGCCTTAGAAACTATTCTTTCATTTGTCATTTGCTTTGTCCTTAAAATGATCGGTAATATATCGAAACATAGCATAAGAGGTGATTTTGACCCAAATTTAAAAAAATTTATGACACATATCGATCGTAAACGAGTGAAGTATTTGAGCGTCTTAGGATAGGAATTTATATTACTAGCAAAAAAAACCCTCAAATTCCACCCCCAAAATGTGAGGTTCGCCCTTAGATGTTATACCTTTAGCTTGTTCGAGTTAAGGAGTGAGCAATCATGTATGTCTATTCCATCGTTACGGATGTGTATGCGTGGTTTTGTCTCCTTTTCTAGAACATTGGTATTGGTTACTTTAGGATTATGAGAGTGTATCGGTAGTATATTAAATTCTAGAACTTGTTTTTGTGATGCATCCCGAGACCGCATAGTAAGTGTTAGGATTTGCTTGATAAGAGGCATTAGGATTAACCCATGTTTTAAACTAGTAATTGTTATGATGGTCACACCGATCATATAACTATCCCACACCCTTGCCATGCACTCACCTTTAGTGCAAGATACCCCTAGTACAACCCTCCGAGCATATCATTTTTTCATGGTTCTTGTAATTTTTTGGTTAAGCCGGACTATTAATGAAGAACATTGTTCACCCTTACACCAATCGTTACACCCAAATCGCCTTAGCCTACCTTGTATGTACTTGTTTTTAGTACATTATTGTGTTAGCCCAAGTTAATTATTGAGTACACGGTTGCTAAGTCCTTATCCTTGTAAATACTATTTTGGGACGATTGGGATTCATGGTAGTATTTATTTAGCGAAAGAATGGGGAAGAAAAGTTAAGTCAATACCCCCATATGTTTGTTAGATGATCTCCATGTTATTTTGATCCACCTCAAATCGGGTCATTAGTTAGATTGTAAATATCGAGCATGTAAAAGCTCAAGTGTAGGGGTACGTGTTATAAACCCCATGTTGTGATGTATTATGTTATTCAAAAAAAAAGAAAAAAAAAGAGATTGATGTAGAGTTGTGTAGAGTTTGTATATCTTCGTCCGAGTCTTGACTTAGCAACCAAACCAAAGTGTATTCGTGTAAATAATTAGCTAACCCTTCCACTCCAAATTCACCCAAAGCCACCCAAATGTATCACATCCGTTTCCGTTTCTATTATATGTTATCTTACACCCACACCCCACAACTCTTTAAAAGATCTCTTAGATAGTAATGAATAATGCTTGCGCCTAGCGATGGAGGTTTGATCCTTTACCAAGCCTATGGTAATTTATATGCTATGACAAATAATGAGTGTTGATTTTCCTTTTCCCCCTTATGTTATAATTTATTATACACCCGAGTGAAAGAGAGAATCCCAAACACTTATGTGAGGTGCTAGTATTTACTTTATGTGTTTTCAATTACGAGGTATAGAAGGTTGTGTTGTAAAATAATTTTAAAGAGTAGGTAAAATGACCCTCATATTGCTATTGTCTAGGTAGAAAAGCCCATTTGCTTAAGAAAAAGCAAATCCTAAGTATAGGGGTATTTGATAAGGTGTCATTTTATATACTTTTTCGGGGTCGTTTAATCCTCTAAATCGTGTGTTTATGCCTAAAATAGGTACTTAATCATTCCTTTTCAGGTATTTTGCATTTGGAAGACATTTGGAAGAAATACACGTGGCTTGGGCTCATGTGGAGAAGAAATAGACAAGACTACGGACCTACACCAACATCTCTCAAGAATTTTTATTCAGAAGCTGAAGACGGCGTCATAGATTACACGTGACGCCGTCATAACCCATCTCAAGACGGCGTCACAAGATCTCCAGACGGCGTCAGATTGTACGACCCAACCCATTATTTAGAATATTCTATTCATGACGGCGTCACGATTAACACACGATGCCGTCACAGCGATTTTCCTATATATACAAATCAGTTTTTAGTGTTTTAAGTGCGTAACTTTAGAGTAAAAGAAAGGGACGAACCCTAGTTCGTTTAGTAGCTGTTAGGGACGATTTTAGGGCATCAAAACCCTATTTTACTTCCTTCAATTCATGTTTTAATCAAGTAAGATTATCTTAATCATTCAATATGTCTATGTGTTGTTTGATTCATTATTGTTCTTGCTTTATTTATAACATGTTTGGCTAAACCTTCTATTGTGTTTATTTATGATTGTATGAAACCTAGGATGTAGATCTTAGTGGTGTTGCTTTTTGTGATGAATATGCATGTTAGGTCTTAGAAAACCAGCTTTTGTTTGTATCGCTGTTGATATGTCTAGGAAAACATGATTGTGTAGAAAGGATACCATCGGGTAACAGTCTTCATACTACTTTGCCCCTTATGTGGTTGATTCACTCTTAATATATTTTATATGCATTTAATATACTCTTAGGGGCCTTATAATAGTCTTCCTACTACTTTACTTGTGTGTTGCCTTAACGGAATATTAAACAGATGGCGGGTTTGTGTAATTCATTCATGACTTAGGAAATAATTACATAGATCATCACAAGTGTGACAAATAAACAACACTAGGAGAAGCAATCTAGGGAGTAATACATGATTAAATAAACACAATCTTTTATTATATTGTTATCACCACTAGCTTAGATTATTATTTAGTTTAATAGCTAAAACCAACCAAACCTCTAAAACATATGATTTACCTGCTTTCCTATAAATACAAAAATACAAAAATAATCTTCTCTCAACCCCTAAAATTCTGTTAGACCGTGATCAAGCCTTCCCAACCTATTCCTCTAGATAACGATAACAACCCCCGAGTCTTGCCTATACTACACTACAACGGTTTGGTACACTGCCTAGGGAGTTGTAAAACTTCTTGTATAAGTCCCTTACGACAACCGCAACACTTATAAATATCTTCATCTACATTTTTTTCAAAACGCAAAATGTTATCGTTCATGGAAAACAAGAAACTATAAAACATCACTGAAGATATACTAGCAATCAACAATCATTTCAACTACTTATATCACTGGTGATAAACTACCTATCAATACTATTATCTAACACCGCTTTTAAAACATATTGAACATGTTTAATAAATACTATTTCCCTGGTGATAAACTCCCTATAAATATGTTAATCATACAAATCCACAACATATGCAATCTATAATGTTTCATATTATCACAACAAGAACAATTATCTAAATTTTCACGGTATGACAAAAAACACTCTATAAACAGCTAACATCAACAAAAAACATATAAATCTTGCTAAATAACAAATAAGTTATAGAAATAAGCACAAAATCATCACAATATCTTAATAATGCATCAATAAACACTAAAATCAACAAATAATCAGGAATCTTCATAAATATCATCTATTACACAATCATAACACAGTAATAAGTAAAAAATCATCACAGTATCATAAAAATAAGCATAAAAACACAAAAATCTATCTAAAACACAACTAAAATACAAAAATAAGCATAAAATCACAAGAGATAGTTAAATAATGTCACAATAAAGCATTATAACAACCTTACCATCTTCCATAGTTTCTTCCAGTTCTTTTTCTGGCATTTTTTTTCCAAAATCAGATTCTGTATGCTTCGATTTATCCATTTCTATGTTTTTTTTGATGATTTTTAAGCTTTTAATGGTGGTTATTTGATGGTTTTAGTTTCTAGGGTTTGATAGCGTTATTTTGGGCGTTTTCATTTTGATGAGAAAGAAACTTTTTTGAGTTATGAGACGTGAAAGGCGGGTAATTGGGAATTATTGAATATTTACGTTTTTAGTCCCTCTGTGTTGTTTCAAAATTTGGCAATATTGGTCCTTGCGTGTTTTTTATTATTTGATCAAATCCTATGTAATTAACGGCTTAGATCTGTCCTTCAGCATATGGGCTAAAACCTGTCCCCAAAATAACTTGACTCTTTAGTTGTTAATGTTAGGGCATGTTTGTTTGGAGGATATGGAATGAAAATAATGGATTCATTCCTTATTCTAATTGTTTAATTCATAATTGCTTATAACTTTAGGAATGAGAAAGTGTCTCCAAACCCATAGAGGCATTCCTTAGGTAGAGGGAGACTTTTACTACTGATTCCTTCATTAACTATCTCTCTCTTCCCCATCTAAAATATAACCCCATTTTTTACCTATCTAATCTATACATTTTCTTAATATATCAAATTCTATGTTTCCAAAAGCTCAACCATCTTCGAGCTATAGTTGTTGATTCTTCATAAGCTTCATTGGAGTAAGTTCATGCTCATCGGAACGGGCTCACAGCCATCGTTGCCGGAGTTCGAGAAGTTGATCACCTCATTCATGTCTGTGTCCAATGTGTTCTGCATTTTTCTAGCTAATTTATAGTGAAATGAATGGCAAACATGAAAATTTTTTATTACAAAGTTTACATAGGTGTGTGTCTTAATAAATTTCATTTATCTTTCTATATGTACAAGGAAGACGATGACCTTGCAACTTTTTAATAAGTAGAACCATTTGCTAAGTTTCTTGTTACAGCATGTTTATTGTGAGGATGAAATTGGTACGTGCAACTTTTTTTTTTGTTCTTTGAGTGCTTGAACTAAGGGTTAAGTCCATTAATAGGTAACCTACTTACCAAAAACTACACTTTTAGGTAACGTATTTTGTATATTATCATTCAGACCCATCAAACTTGTAATGACTTGTTGAAATAGGTAATGTGACCGTTTTGAGTGCCACATCAGCATTACGGGCCTACTTCACCATTTCCTAGCAACTATGTCACCATTCAGACCCATCTTCATCTGCTTTATCATTCGAGTTATATGATGGATATAAAACTAAAACTATAATCACATTTCGTCTAAACAAACAATCCCAAACAACCCCTCGACAGAAAGAAAGACCTTTACGTGTTCCCAAATTATACATTGCTTTAGGTTACACTCTACATAAACACAAGAATATCTGAAACATAAAGCGGGGTGTTTGGGTAAACTAAAACAACTTGTGCTTTTTAGCTTATCAGCGTAACAAGATCTTTAGAAAAGCACTTCAAAGCTGGCTTCTCAAGAAGCAATTACAAATATATCTGATGTGACACTCATTACGAAGGAATGTGGGTCAGGATAGCTATGTTGTATTCTGAAGCTGGCATGGTTGATAATGCACTTAAGGTGTTTGATGAAATGCTTGAACGAAAACCATGGGATTTTAAGGAGCAATCAATTTGTGGGGTTGTTTCGGTTTTGCTGGGGAATGGGATTTTTGGTGAGAGGTTGGATAGGGTGTTTGGGGAGTATGTGAAGAAGACGGGGTTTAAACCGGGTTCACCCACAATCCGCCACTAGATTTTGAGCTTTAATAAATTTCATCCAATAGAAAATCCAATTGGGATGAAATCAGATTGAACATAGTGTAAAAAAATTAAAAAATATATAAAAAATGACCTGTATAGCCGGTAACCCTTCCAAAATATAGCCATTATTACCTATATTGAATTACATTTAAAAGTTTGATGGGTCTGAATGATAATATACAAAATACGTTACCTAAAAGTGTAGTTTTTGGTAAGTAGGTTACCTATTAATGGACTTAACCCTTGAACTAATAACGAAGATCATTTGAATATAAATGGGAAATGTTTTTTCTTGGTGAAAACCATTTGTTGTCTTTTTTTTCGTTTCTTTCTTTCCATTTTTTTCGACGATTTAAGATGGTGATGATGAAGCATCTGTTGGTAGAAATAAGTTGATACACAATACTTATAAATTGATCCAAACAATATTTATAGGAATGATACTTTCATTGTCATTCCACCTTAAATCTATACCTATAGTCATAGCGATTCATGTCAACAAACCAAACGCCCCCTTAAAGATCTAAATAAGTCTTCTCTTTACATATCTTCCACTTTGTTGAGGTACAATTTTATATATTATCTCTGCTTCGCCTAAACATAAAGGGTGCTACTATTAGTACCCCCTTTGGCTCACAAAAAGGACACATGTTTGGTACTTTTGATTCCTTGTGTCCTCGAGTTTACAGTACAACACAGTTTTTTATCAGTTTCTGTTCTGTAATTTTTGACAGTTTAATGCTTTTAACTTGTTAAACTTTATTATTAGTTTCACACTTTCAGTTCCGCTAAATTCATCTACATATCATTAAAGTAGTTGGTCAGTGTGTGTTTTTATTTTCAAATTTAGCATGATACAATTCAAAAGTCAAAACAAGGTTACAAGGTGCTAAATTTGATATTTTTTTCTCCATTATATTGGAATATGGTTTTTTTTTAATATGTGCCTTAGGGGCACATCATAAGGTGAGGACGAGAGCTTATGTGTCACAGCCTGATTGGTCAGCAGGTGATTATGAGGTCTGGTGATGATTAATAATAATACCTGCTGACCAATCAGGTTGTGACACATAAGCTCTGGTCCCCACCTTATCATGTGTCCCTGGGGCACATATTAGAAAAACCCTTGGAATATTATGCATTTCTTTTGTTTTACTTGAGTTGTTTACTAAGTAATAATTAATCAAAATAGTTGCAAGCAGGGCCGTCTTTGAGTGTGTGCGAGGTGGTCGATCGCACATGGTCTCAAAAATTTTAGGTGCCTTAAAATTTGTCCTTTTAAAATATGTTAAACGTTTAGATAACTAATTTACATTATATCTTATAAACAATGACATTTTATATATAATATTTCTTATCGAAATATCTTATTATGTAATTTCGCCCAAGACCTTCAAAAATTTCAAGAATTTAAAGACGGCCATTGTTGCATGGACAAAACCGTTAACCATCCAAACCGTTTTGCTCGGTTGGTTGTTAAAATCTCCAAAAGGAACAAACTAACATGGACAAAAACTAGGAGATAAAAGGTAAATAAAGAGATATTAAACATATACTTTCTAATATTTATAATTTTATACGAACAACAACAATGTATTATACGTTTATGACATCATGAGCACAACTACAAAGGACGTTAACAAAATAATTTAACAATTACTATATTGTAAATTAAACAACAATTGATACTACGAAGAATGAATGCATTTGGTAACTTAAATTAGAATGTCGATCGATCATAAGATTCGGATTCGGTATTGATGCAGTTTTATGGAATAGCGATACCCATAAACAACATCCACAGGCTATGCATCTTCACCTTCACAGGAACAACAACATATGAATCTAACCACAGCCTTCACTACCCTTGAGAACACGTCACCACGAGCATGAATGTTTATGTTAGCTTCCGCCATTTTTCTCTTTCTGACCGAAGTATTCCAAATACTGATTTATATAGGATATATTATGTTTGTGATGTATATAGTTGTATTAACTCGGCTCTCTTCATAGCACATTTATATAGAATGGCTGAGTATGTTTCTCTATCTTATTAGGAAATCATGTATAATTTACCCATACCTGTCAAACATTTTCTTGTTACTTTCTATAATCTCTTTGAAATTCAATAAGGTTAGTGTGGATTTTCCATCATTGGTTGCAGGTTGTGACGAAATTACTTCGTTACCTCTTAATTATATTGTCATATTGTGTTACTTCACTTACTTGTGCACACTTTGCCACACTACTTCAATTCCATCACATCCATAGTAGCTTCCAATCATTTTTCTTGAAGTTTCTATAATTGGTATAAAAAAACATGAACATCAAAATTTCTATTTCATTTACTCCTGGTTAGGGGTGAGCATATCGGACCGTCGATCGAACCGGACCGGAAGACCGAACCGAACCAGACCGAAGGTATTTCGGTCCGGTCCGCGGTCTGGTGTTTTGGACCAATTCGGTCCTCGGTCCGGTCGGTCCGGTCCGGTCCGACCAAAAACCCGTGATAATGCGTGTAGGATCGGACCGAAGACCGACCCGGACCGGACCGTACCATTTCGGTTCGGTCCTCGGTCCGCCGTTTTGGCTAGTTTCGATCTCGGTCCAAGGTCGGTCCGGTCCTTGGACCGTGCTCACCCCTACTCCTGGTTATACTATTTGCCTTTGAATTTCAGTTATGTTGGGTCAGGAATTCTTAGCACTTTTCTGGAGATATAATTTAGGTTAATTCCTTCTTCTAAGTCATATCTGTTGATAAAATATAATGCCTAAAAACATAAATAATATTTTTTCATATCTTTACGTTTTGATAACACAAAATATAAAAACGTTCAACGTAAAATTAAACGTAAACAAGTATTTAGTAGTAAATATTCATTTCAAACTTATATCACTACAAGGTATGAATAAACAAATGCTTGATGCATTTTATGATCAAAGAAAACTTTTATAAAATGTTGTAAACCTTTTATAAATATCACAAAATATTTTTTACATTTAAAAGAAATGTTTTATTCAAAATAAACATTTTGAATTTTAAATTTTCGAACCTAAAACGGCTAAAAATGGTCCGGTAAACACCTCACATGAATAGGACAAAAAGGAGCGTCTGAATAAGGGGCGGCCCCCTTAATTACATGGGCGGCCCCCTTAATTTTAAGGGGGCCGGCACCCTATTTAAGGAGGCCGGCACCCTATTTAAGGGGGTCGGCCATAGATCCCGCTCCTCCTTTTTGTCCTATAAACACTGAACTATTCTTTAATATTTTTCTCACCTTTTGCACTCATTCTTTCTGCTCAAAACAGCCCACTTATCCTCTCTAAAATCATTTGATCATTTAATCATA
>BQNB010036010.1:0-50441 GCA_026074375.1 Tanacetum coccineum | reverse complement strand
CTCTTCCACTAAAGCTGAGTATGTTTCTGCTCGGGTACTCTAGATACAAAATTAGTTGTAAGATTATGGGTATAACTTTATGAATACCAAAATCTTTATTGATAACCAAAGTACTATTTGCATAGTTAAAAAACCTAGTTTTTCACCAACGGACTAAGCACATAGAAATTAGGCACCATTTCATAAGAGATGCTAATGACAAGAAACTTATTCAAGTGCTTAAAATACATACTGATGATAATGTGGCTGATTTGTTAACCAAGGCATTTGATGGAACTAGGTTTACTCATCTTGTGGTTAACATTGGGATGCTCAATCCATAGATACTATGATTGAGGGAAGGATTTGAGTCCAAGGGGAGGACTGTTGTTGTAAAATTTTCTAAAAAGTTGGTTTTTAAATTTTTTTTTTCAATTAGTTTTTCTTGCTACAATATGTTTCTCCTAGTAGTTGTATGTTTCTTCTGGTTAGTTTTAACTTTTTCTTTCTGGGTAGTTTTAGTTCCTCTTGTTGTCTGTAATACGTTGCTTCCGTTAGTTAATTTTCTTTCCATTTTCTTGTATATGTCTTGTGTGTATTGGGCCTCACCTTGTTTTTTCTTCTGTAGACTAATGGTTCAGAGGGTGTGATTAGCTGATTTTCTAGTGCTCTGCATGGACCAGGGGCCTTATTTCAATGACATAACGAGTTCATATGTAGTTATGTTCCCTCTGGTGTTTCCTGAGTTCCTACTGGTAGTTTCATTTTTCTACTGTGACCACTTCCTATGGTAATGTTAAATTTTTCCTTCTGGTTGACTTTCTTTGGGTGGTTATGTCCGTTCTGCTGGTAGATTAAATTGAGTTTTTTTCTTAAATTAAACAGTTACCATTGAGTATTGTTGGCATTTTAATTCGTCAAGGTGTTTCATACTTAATTGGATAATTACTGTTTTCTCACATTTTTAACAGTTACTTTGTCATTAAAACCCTAATTCCAAGACGGTCAATTGACATAGAATCATTCCTCTATATAATTCAATTTACACTCTTCTACCTGTATAAACTTCATTGTGATCAAAACCAGCACAATAAATCTAACCCTATTTCAATATCATCCATAGGCCGCACTAAGATACAGGGATAAATACAACAAAGTGGGTTATTTGCAAAAAACCACAGGAAGTAATGATTATCATCAGATTCTTGACTTCTTGAGGGCTTCTCACATAAGGTATGCTCTCACAAATGACCCCATTATCTTTGACTTATTAGTCAAACAATTATGGTCAACGGCCACACTCAGGTCTCCTGAGTTAGGTCCCCGAGCTATCCTAGCTACCATTGATGAGACTCCCTACACCATTACTGAGGACTTAGTAAGAAGTCAACTTCAATTAGCTGTTCATGGTTGGTATGATGATTTACCCCATTGTGGAAAATCTTTTTCTGAATGGATAACCTTAGTTATGTCACTAAAGGCATGTTAACTTTTAAAAGAACAAGTTTTCCACCTCAATGGAGGTTTTTGGTCCACACAATTCTTCTCTGTCTCCGTTCCAAGTATGGTAGATGAGATCAGTTTTGGTAGTCTCACTTGGTTGTTGCTTTATTTGTCTATCTGTATGGAGAAAATTAACTGGTCTTGCTACATTTTTAAGGGGGTGGATAGTAACATAGGAATGCTAACAAGTTTTTTTCTTAATGTATCCTAGACTTCTTCAAACCATTTTGGGTATAGAAACTAGTCTTACAAGACAATACCAGGTGTTCAAGCTATCTAGTAAACTTTTTGCTAACATGAAGCTCAACTTTGAGAGGCAACCTATGCAACTTTTAGCTGTTATGCTTCCCCAAGATCAAAGAGGTGATTAGGTATGATCAGGGGTTAGCTGCACAAGCTGGTCCCACCACCCTTACCTGAACCTATTACAGAATCACTGACCTACCTCAAGGACCATTTGTTCTACCACCCAAAGACACCAAAATCCCATTGCATCTCCACCATCTCACCAAGTCACTCAGAGTCTCCCTGCAGGGTCACACTTCAGGAGTGCAAAGGACCTTTATTACACTAACTGCTATTGTATCTGTGTTTTACTTATGTGCAGAGGTATATTCTATGGAAAAATGGCTTCCCCCCCCCATGGGGCACACAAGAAGCTATTTAAGGATGTTGTAGGGAAAGTTGGTCATGAAAGTGAAAGCACTTGGACGGGTATAACTTTATGACCAAGAAAAGGAAGGTGGTTGTGGAGTGATTCTGACAAGGAGAAGGGAGGAGAGCAAGCTGTGGATTTGGATGCTCTAATTGCATTGGCTAATGCAGCTGTGACTGTTGATTCCAATAATCCTCCTGGTGGTGCTTCTAATAATCATGCTGCTAGTTCCCATATTCCTACTGATGTTCCTACTGGTGGTGACTTTGTTCCTGCTCATTCTACATCACCATCCAGAGATCCTTTCAAGGGAAAAGGTGTTGCTAAGCCTTCTTCCCCTATTTCAGAAAGAACTAAGAAGCAATTAGCAAATGAGAGGCTGAGTGAAATTGAAGCTGTAGTTAGAAGCTCCTCGAGGAGGAAAGATCTAAGAAAGAAAAAGCTAAAATTGCAAGACAGGATGCAATTTATGCAAAGCAACTGGAACAAGAGGTAGAGATGTCTGCTTCTCAGAGGGAGACCAGACAAGAAGAGGTTCTTTCATCTAAAAAGCATTATTCTGATGCAGATTAGATTGATATCATGGCTCAAGTTCATGCCAATGCAGGCCTTTCTTTTGAGCTTCTAGGTGCAGATGTGAATGATGATAATTTTGCTAAGAGCATGGTTGTATTAATCAATCAAAGGACGAGAGCATTTGCTGAACAAACGGCTAAAGAGAAGACGTGGTAAACCTAGGGACCACCTGCTAACAAGGGAATACATTGAGAGTATTTTTCAAGAATCAGAGTACCACATTTACTCTATGGATGGTCTATGATACATGGAATCCTTGACTGAATGAGCAACTCATTGCTGGAGGTTGGAGAAGATCAGGATGGCTTAATGTGGCAGGATCTTAAGTCCACGAAATAAGAAGGACTCTGAAAGAGTGGTAAGCTATAGAACTAGACACTTCAAAGATCTAAAGTCTACTGAAGCCTCATTCCATCTGTGCCTGATGTTCCCTAAACCACCAGTTGTTTCTTACCCTCAAATTTCTGGACAAGGAGGAAGTCTATTGACAGGAGTCGTTTATAACTATGCCCAAAAATATATTACAAAATTGGATTAGATGCAGATGATAAGACATTCATCAAGGTTGTTTCTGATGAGGACTCTGAAGATGAGGTCCTTTTTCTTTGGTCTACTTGTGGCTGGTTGGGGGTTATCTTACTCCTCTAGGAGCAAATTAATGCTCTTTATATGATTGGAATCAGTCTACCAACATTTTACCACTCTAAGGTGATGATCCTTCCTATCGGTGGTTAGACATGGATTATTGAAGTTATATAGATTGGTGGTCAAGTACTATGAAAACCATCCTGTTGCCGGTGCTGGATTAGTGTTATGGGGTGATCTTTAGGTGTTGATGGATTCTCAAGCAGGTGGTAAGGGTTCTTTGGTTTGGAATCATCAATCTCATTGGCAGATTTGAAGTTGGAGGTTGTATACTCTTTACAATGTTCATGTCTTGGAAACTATTTCTGGAGAGGTGTTGTACATGTTTTCAGATGTATCTTATCCTCTCTCAGTGAAGCTCATGGAAAGGATGCTAAAGCACAAGTTAGAGATTGACAAGGATGTTGTGAGCAATGACATGACTACTGCTGAGCAATTGATTCGGTTCATCAAGAATCAAATTGCTGCTGCCCAAGTTTCTCCTGTTTGATCATGGTACTCTATAACTCTATTGTATATATATTCTACCTTTTTGATGTGTCCAAACTGTCTTTTGATATATAACTCTCTTTTGTGTAGATTGTCTTAAATGGTTTTCACTTTTTGTTTTAGTAACAAGTGTTTTGTTAAAGAATTTTGCAATGACAAGCTTTTGCAAATCTGTTCAATAAGTTTTGAGTCTTTGGTGTGGAAAGTTGTTTTGTTTCAGGACACTCATGTCAATAAAAGTAATACTTTTTTTTAAGGGTTTTGGGGTTGGTTAACCACCACACAACAAATGTGTTCAACTCACCATGTCTTAAAGACTAAGAAAGAGTGATTCACAATAGGGTTCGACTCTGGTGTGAGCTCTCCAATCGTTGATAGCTTTAATAGTTTGCTCCAAAAACACTATTGGGTATGAAATCACCCATGCTTCATTTTGCTGAGAGTTAAATGGTTCTCATATTACCAGCCTCTCAGGCTAGAATTAATTGAACTATGGTTTCATTTCCAGGTTCTTTGGCTTAGATGAATTGATATAGCTGTTGTATGGTTTGCTTAATCACCATCTAGGTCACTCAACTGGCAATGTTTGAAGTCCAATTAGTGAGATGGTTTGCAAGTCCACCATGGGAGTATCCCTTTCTGGGTCTACTAGGATATTGCCTAGCACACAAGAAACGGCATATGTGGTAAAGGCTAATTTAAATTCCGTTTGATGGCTGTGATGTTTTGTCCAAATTATCAGTAGGGTATTCAATTACACAATTTATTCAGGTTCTAAGTGTTGGAAATGGTATTAATTCATCAGGGTGATGTCATGATCCACCAAAGGCATTAGCTAGCTCCAGAGTAATGGCTACTTGGTAAAGGCCTCATAAATTCATTACTTTTTTAGATTCACCTTCTCAGAGTTAACACCACCATGGGATTTGTGATGAGAATAGTCTATAAAACCCTGAATTGAGGTACTAAATCGTCTTGTTGTGAGGTGGTTACATATGAAGACTACATTTGTTGCCCAACAGAGATTCAGCTGTAATGTGCAGACGTATTCAAGTGTTCTTATCAAGATTCATGCAGATTAGAGTTGTTGTTTACACAGTTTAAAGTTGTTGCTGTTCAATCCTTAAGAGTCCACTAAAAGATCTATCTAGAAACTTGAAGTTAACTACGTCAAATTCAAGTTTAGGGGAGGATTGTTAGGATATTGTAATAGTTAGTTATTACTAGTAGGTATGTAGTTCCTACTGGTAGAGTATAAGTTTCTACTGGTAGGTATGTAGTTCCTTACTGGTAAGGGATAACGTATAGTTAGTGCTGCAGTCAAATATGGTTCCTGCTTCTCCCACATGGCTGGTAGAAATATAGTTTAGTCTTGGTAGTATTATGTTAGGTCTGGGTTCGTAGTATAGTAGTTAGTGATACGGAGATTTGCTTGAGTATATTAGAAATGATAGTGCATATCTCTTTGACGCGTTTTGTGTAACGGCGGTTAGGGTTTCACGTAGTATATAAGAAACCCAACCCACGGTATAGAGAGATACGAAATCGAAAAACACAATTTCTCTTGTTATTAATAGAAATCCATAGAAGGATCTTTTAGTTTAATAGTCTTGTTCTTCTTATAGGCTTTGTCTAATTTCCGCATAGACATTAGCTTTGTTTAGCAAGAGTCTCTCTTGTGATTAGCTTGTGATTACATAGGTTAATCACCATCTTAAAACAAGCCGCCAACCGGTGTTGTAGAAACAATTTCATTTAGAAGAAAGCCTTTTGTTCAATCCTCCCTTAGTTTCCAATGGTGATACGGGACTATGGCACAATTGTCTCCAAGGCACCCACCGGGGGTACTGAGGATTGCAATCTATAAATTCCCTGAAATCAATTACTTAATTTTAAGTTTAAGGCAATGGTTTGTGATCCAATCTTGTTCAATCAAACAGTTTGCGGACATGATAAGAGGATTCCACATGCTATATCGTTATTTCAATTAAAATTTACCTCAACGATGAGTTTCGGACATCCCTTGAGCACGTCAATTAAGCTTATGCTTTTCGATTTTCTCTTGAAGGTTCAAGCCCTGGGATTTGGCTAGAGAAGAACCTTCCTCGATCAATTTTGAATGGGATGATCTTGTTTCAAAAGTCATTAATCAATTCTTTCTCTTCAAAACGACAAATTTCGAACTAAATCACGAGATTTCAGCAAAGATTGATGAATGTTTTACAAGGCTTGGGATCGATTTTAATACTTTCTTCGAGATTGTCCACATCATGGATTTCTGAATTACTTCAACTAGATACGTTTTACAATGCTGTTGAATGCTAGTGATCAGATCATTGAATTCTGCCTGCGGGTGAACTTTTTGGATAAGATGCCCTCGTGATGCTTTGAAAATATATCAAGAGTAAATCCTAAGGTTGTAATCATGAAACAAAGAATTCGTTGCTAAGTCGGTTTCGAATTCATTCTACTCCGAAAATTTCACCCGATGTTGCTGCTCTTACAACCAAAGTTTGTAAACTTAAGAATATGATGAAGACTATGCTTATCGACAAGCAAAAAACCCAAGCTCCCGTGCCTGTAAAAGCGATCGAGCAGATTTGTGTAACTTGTGGAGGTGCTCATTCTTATAGAAATTGTCTAACCACTGATGGCAACATTTATCGAGACAACATTCAAGAGTACGTTTCACAAGCTGCTGCAGCCAATTTTAATCAAGGAAATACCAATTCTAGACCTCCGATGGTTTCAAACCAAATCTGAACTCCTGGTTTTCCTCCGATTTAAGACTATCAAAACCGTTTCAATCAGAATCAAGGAAATAATTTCAACAAAAATTAAGGAAATAGTTTCAATCAAAACCGTGGAAATAACTGTTACCAAGGACAAGTGTATTAACCTCAACTAGTCATACCACCCCATTTACCAAGCTCTAAACCTTATCAAGCTCTTGCTCAGCAAATTGCTAGGTGTTTTTCAAAGTATCGATTTTGAGATATTATGTCAAGGCTAATGAGTGAAATATTGAGAAATATGCAAAAATCAAGGCCAAGGTTTACAATAACCATGTGACAAATTTACGGAACTGCTTTCTACGTTCGGTAAATTCACAATATCGCTTCGTTTTGAATTCAGGTTTCTCTTCCAGTAACACGGTTTAAACTACCCGAAGGAGACTTGACGGGTATTACTACCCGAAGCGGGGTTGCTTACAAAGGACCTACGATTCCTATTCTTTCCTAAAGTAGTTAGAACGTAGGAAACGATGGTGACAAGGACATTGAATTTTTCTACTAATAACGGAATTACCGAAGACGTCCTAACTTGGTTTGTCCCACGTTGAAACCAAAATCCAGTTTTGATAGCAAGTTAATGCTCCCGTTTTTTTTTAGTTTTATTTTCTGTTTTTTGTTTTTTTTATGCTCTTTTGTTTAGTGGTCGATGCCTAACCCGAAACCGTCAATTCCTTATCCTTCAAGGCGAAATGATGAGAAGCGCCATGAAAACGTTGACGAACAAAAAGAGAAATTCTAGATAGCATCTCAAAGATATGAGTGCTAAAAATTTTTAGTTTCATGGATGCTTTGACCTCTAATGACCAAGTTTACTTCAACTCTTATAGCCTTAATTTAGAAATATAAGAAAAGCTTAGTGAGATGCCTAGAACCCCTTTGAACGAACATTGCTCGGCGGTCATATTTACAATGTTACCCGAAAAAACTTGGTGACCACGTTGATTTCCTTATTCCATGTAAATTTCCGGGAATGGTTATGACGTGCTTAGGCCTTGGATTGTTCTTGGGGCGGCTCTAGGCATATTCTCATGCATTTTTCCGTGTGGAAAAGCTTAACTTCCAACACCTGACCCCGACCGGATGATGACACTAGAACTAGCGGACAGTTCGTCTCACGACTCCAAATCAGAATTGCTAAAGTGGGTCACGTTAAAGTTGGGTGGTATTACAGTTTCTTGCGAACTCGTGGTTGTAGATTTTTTGAACAGACCCCTCGAGTACCTCTAAATTCTCGGGTAGGTGTTTTCTTAAGACCCAGTTGTGCTTGATAGGAAGTGTCGACTGGTGAATTAATCCTTCAAGTAAGACAATTGAGGCCATTACTTATAATCTGTCAAACTTCGAGATACTTGGTTAACTAAATTGATTATGACGGCGAATAGAATCGACGTTGTTGAATTGCTGAATTAGCTTGTGAAGTGTATTCTCAGGAAAGAATCTAGGATTTTCAGAAGTGATCGACACGTGGCTATCCCACTCCCGGATAGGACCCGATAGTTATTAAATTCTTCTCGACCTCTCTCTCTTTCGGGGATAGTGATTTTCTACTTCTAGAAGAAAGCTGATGCTGTTCTTTGCTTAGCCGTCGATCCAACTTCACCAGAAATTGCAGAATTCCTATTATGTACCAGAGGGGGGACTTCTTATTCTTGAAGCTCTCCTTAATAGTGATCCTTTTCCACCGTCGAACCAATGGAAATATATTTACAGAATCAGAAAGGAACTTAAACCCTGTGTGATTGCCCAAAACTGCAAATCTTCAAGAGATGGAACACTCTAGAGGTTTTTGAACTTTAGACTTACGCTCATCTCAAATATGGCTTTTTGGAAGACAACAAACAACGTTGTCGGTCTTAATTGCCATTGTGTGTCGATGAAAAGACGCTCTCATAAAGTTTCTAAAGTCCCGAAAGCAAGCAATTGCTTGGAAACTTTCCGACATAAAGGGTATTAACCCGGAATTTTGTTCTCATAAAATTCTTATTGAAGAGGACGTACGATCAGCGGGTCCAACATAGAGAGGGTTAATCCAAAGATCCATGATGTCATTAAAAAAGAGGTTGAAAAACTTCTTGACGCTGGATTGATCTACCCAATCTCGGATAGTCTTGGGTAGCCTAGGCACGTGTGCCAAAGTAAGGTTAGGGATGACCGTTGTGACCAATGATGAAAATGAATTAGTACCAACAAGACTTGTAATGGGATGGAGAGTTTGTATTGATTATCGTAAGTTGAATCGAAGCTACCGGGATAAATGACCACTTCCCTTTGCCGTTTATGGATCAAATGCTTGAGAGACTCACAGGAAATGAGTACTATTGTTTCCTCGATGGTTTCTCAGGTTATTTTCAAATTCCCAATCGGATCCGAAAGATCAGGACAGACCAATTCGCAGCCTATATGGAAACGTTTGCTTACCGCCGCTGCCTTTTGTTATGCAATGCACCAGGCACATTCCAGAGGTGTTATGATGGCCTATTCCATGATATGATTGAAAGGCAATGAGTTTTTTCATGGATGACTTTTCAGGTTTTTGGAATTTCTTACTTACGTGCCTTTCCAATAAGATGCTTAAAACGGTGTAAAGACAATATTTTAGCTGCTAAAATTGGGGAAAAGACCATTTTTGGTTGAAAGAAGGGCATCGTACTTGGAATAAAATTTTAAAGAGGAAACAAAGTCGACGAATCCAATTATAGACTTCATTGTTAGTTACTCAACCCATATACCGTCAAGGTATTAGGAGTTCTCGGACCATGCAGGTTTTTACTGTAGATTATCAAAGACCTTTTCAAAGTTTTCTCGACCTTTATGACAATTCTCCTTAAGAAAAAACCTACTTTTATTTTTTCCAACGGAATGCATTCAAGCTTTTCAGACCTTAAAGAAGAAATTAATCCGGAAGCCTTCAATTTCTGATTGCCTCCGACTGGGACCAGCCTTTGAGCTTTTGTGCGCTGCTAGCGACTATGCCATAGTGCGGTTCTGGGGCAACGAATTGAGAAGTACTTTCGGCTATCATTATTCAAGCAAAACACATATGACCAAGGCGGAATCAACTTCAACAACAGAATGGAATATTAGCTGTGGTGTACGCTTTCGAAAAATTACGGTCACCCCCCCCCCCCCCCCCCCCCCCCCCCTTACCTTCATCATGATAAAAGCAAAGTGTATAGGACATTCCGCCTTAAGTACATATATTTTCTAAGAAAGGATGCATGAAAGATTGCTACGATGGTTTCCTTCTTTTGGAATTTGATTTTTAAAGTAATTGATATGAAGGGAGCCGAGAATTCGCAGCCCGTTCCATCTTTCCCCGATTAGAACACCCGTATGAAAATGTTCTCGTCCAAAGGAAATTAACGAACTTTCGTCTTTCTCTCGTTGGTCTTCCCTCGAGACACTTATTATGGTGACTTCTCGTGGTAACCCAAGTACCCCGTGGTTTGCCGATTATGAAAATTACCACGCGGGGAATTTCATTGTCAAAGGAATGTCAACTCAGCAGAAAAACAAAATTTTCAAAGATGTCAAACACTATTTTTGGGACGACCCTTTTCTATTCAAAACTTGTGCGGATCAAGTGATCCGACGATGTGTTTCAGGCTAAGAAGTTGTCGACATCCTTACAGCTTGCCATAGTGGACCTACCGAGGGACATTACGGTGCCAACTACACTGCCAAAAAGGTTTTTAACTTCGGATTTTATTGGCCTACAATCTACAAAGATGCCCATGAGTTAGTCAAAAACTGTGACTCATTCCAACGTCAAGAAAAATTTTCACAGCGAGATGAGATGCCTTAAAATTCCATCCAAGTGTGTGAAATCTTTGATGTTTGGGGCATAGACTTTATGGGACCATTTTCGTCATCTAGAGGAAATAAGTACATACTCGTAGCATTCGATTACCTATCCAAATGGGTTGAAGCCAAGGCGCTCCCCACTACCGATGCTAGAGTTGTAGTTAAGTTTTTGAAATATCTTTTTGCCCGATTCGGTACACCGAGAGCTATTATAAAGCGTATCGTGGGACAATTTTGGTAATGAAAAATTTGTTAGTATATGTCTAAGTATGGGGCACTCATTGTCTAGCTACGGTACACTTCAAAGAATTGTGGTCAAGTCGATGGTGTCGTATCGTGGGGTTAAATCGTATTTTAGAAAGAATGTTGGAGAAAAACCATGTCCTCATTGGTCGATTAGCTTGATGCGCTCTTATGAGCATTCCGTACGCTTACAAGAATCAATGGTTGCACACCTTACAAGTCAGTGTATGGAAAGACGTTGTCATACTACCTTTCGAATGTAGAGCATAGAGCATATTGGCAGTAAACATGCTAATTTCGATCTTAAAATCCGCGGGATGATCATCGTAAGCTACAACTTATGAAACTTAATGAGCTTCGTGATCAAGCAGACGAGAATTCTCTTGATTTATAAGGAAGAGGCACGAAGAAGCTTCACGACTCAAAGATCAAAAAACTGCATTTTTAAATGTTGGTGATCACTCTAGTCTTGCTTTTCAACTCTCGTTAAGATATTCTTTGGGAATGATTAAAACCGATGGTCCGGCCCTTTTCAACATACGTAGTTTTTCTCATATGGCACTACAAAATTATCTCACTTTGACGTTGATCAACTTCAAAGTGAATGCACCGACTTAAGCATTACTTCGGCGTGGACACCACCAACCGATGGTTTGTCTAGATATCCAATACTTTCCGAGGAACGAAATGAATTCAGGGATCGAGTCAAGCTATGTGACTCGGTTACTAAAAACAAAGCGCTTCGTGGGAGGCACCCCATGCTTATCCATTTTTCTATTTTCTTTCTAGTTTCTAATGTATTGTGAGGAGGCTTGTACTCTTCCGTTCTTTGTGTTTGTTGTTTGTACTTGTGATTGTTTACAGGATTGAACCCAATTTCTCTGAAGACTCTCGTGTTTGGTGTTTTGTCCCGTTCCACTCGAGCTTCCTAGCCTTTGCTTGCCATTAGTTTGGGGAAATCCGATATCCTAAAGATTATTATCGACTAACATTTATCTTGTAGCACACTTAATAAACGGCTAAAGATTTTTGTGATACTTTCTTCATGTTTAAGTTATGCATTCGACCTTTTTTTTTTAGTTCTAGTATGGGGGTTTTAAGTCTTAGGCTAGGAAACATTGAGGACAATGTTTGATTTTAGTATGGGGTAGTATATCTTCGATATGATCTTGCCTACTTTTACCCGTTGTTCTCACGTACCCCGTTTTCCCACCAAAAAAATTTTAAAATATGAAAAATTTTAAAAATTTCAAAAATAAAATAAGTGTTTTTGTCACAATTTTGACTTTCTTGCTGGGTAAGAATAAGAGTAAATTTTGACCTGATCGAGCGTGTTGAGCTCTAGCTTGTTCCTTAACTTTTAGGCTAAGCGTTCGCTAATTTGCGAAGAATGAAAAATGATAGAGTTAAGTATGAGTGGGATGCTAAACAAGGATTATTTGGAAATCTTAAGAGCTCATGTATGTAACTTGTTGCTTTTTCTCCTATAAGCTCCTAACCGGATTAATATACGTGCTCTTTTTGGAGATTAAACTTAAATCAACAATTTTTTATGTAATATAAAGTAAAAAAATTTAGTCTTAGTTCAAATTTATACTTGAATTTTTCAAAAAGAAGTCTTATATATATATTAAAAAAATGAAAAAAAATATATATATATGATGATAAAGAAAATAAAAAAATATAATAATAAGAACTGTGGGTTGATAAAAGTTTACTATCTCTTGCCGGCTCACAACCGATGTGGTAGTCTTCTAAAGAAAGCCCATAGTAAGAATAAAGATCCGAGACTGATAAAAGTTTGCTGCATCTTGCCGGCTCACAACCGATGTTGCAGCCTTCTAAAAGGTCGAGGGTTACAATTGCATAAATATCTAAATAATTAAGTGTGAATTAATAAATTGACTTCTTTTTGTTAAATTCAAATATGCTTTTGCACTTTGACTATTCTATTTTATAAGCTATGAATATCCGGGAAACCTGAGAGTTTTTGAAACCTAAGGTCCGTGAGTCCCGATACTAGTCTCTGTGGGGTGTCAAAAGCCTGGTCACTTAGCCGCAAGGTTGGGATGTGCCGAGACGAAAGTCGCTACATGGGATGATCTCGCCTTCAAACTCATTATTCTTAGGTGGAACGTGAAGCATAGTATGTTGCAAAAAGTTGATCCATGGTTGAAATTCATAAATAGCACACTCACTTAAGATATAATAAAAGTCGGGAGTGAAAAGTTCACAAGTTGCAAATATGAGTAGTGTTAGCATCTTTACTGATATTTAGCTATGATTTTGTTTTAAGCTTGGTTTGGATAAGTGAAAAGTCGGGGACGATGAATTTATCCTTTTTGGGGCATTCTCGGATCGAAATGCATCTTGTTCTATGATCCCTAACAGTTATGAAAATAACGAAAGTCGAAACAATCTCAGTTATATTATCAAAAAAAATGAAAAAGTTTTAGAAAAATGGGAAAAAAGGGTGTTTTAGAACTTGTGATTTCTTAGCTCTCTCCACAAAAGTCTTTGCTACTTTTCAAAGATTTAGTTTGGGGAAGTTTTGAGGTATTTGGTTATAAAGCATATAATATTGCGTGAGGACACGCAATCGCTTAGTTTGGGGAATTTTGATATGTGTGAAAACACATATCCGTTTTATATCAAAATAGGCCCTAAAAAGACAAAATTATGCTTAAAATGCTTGATTATTGCTTGTTTTGTCTTTGTGATTGCGTAGGTACGTATAATGCAAAAATCTTAAGAAAACGGATAAAACCGGACAAACACGGACACGGGAACGGAAGAGCACACAAAGAGCCGAGAGAATGCTATCAAAAGTCAACAATGGTCAACTCAAGTCAACCTTCAGTCAAACATGGTCAACACTAAATGACAAAAATCCTAAAAATACCAAACCAGTCCCTCAAAGTTAGATAAATAAAAAAAATAATCCCTAAACCCTAACGGTGTTAACTCTTATAACTAAAAGAGTTAACACCCGTTAACTCTTTATAACAAAATCAAGCCCAAGCCCAAACACACACCCAGGCCCAAAATCCCTTATAAGCCCGAAGTTAATAACCAGGGTAAAGAAAAAAAAGTCAAATCCCTTTATAAAAGAAAAAAACGTGGGAATTCTTGTTACTACTATTCACCATCGTCCCCGTTTACCCCAATGTCAAAATCAAAGGACAAATGGAATTACGGACCGTTTGGGTAATACAAGGGATAAAGGTGCATGTGGCAGGGTCAAGATGTCATCAAAAGAATCTATTGGTCCAAACCCCAAAGGGAATCATACTGGGAATTATGATAAAACAAAGGACACGAAGGGAAGGATTAATTACACTACATCTACTCTCAAAACAAGCACATGGTGTCACATCACGGATTGCCACGCTGGCAATCCGTGTGAGCTAAAGAGTGATCCTACAGACGAGATTTAAGTTTCCAATGATTGAACAGATTTGAAGGGCCATGTGCGAGAGTGCGGATTGAAAGGAGTGTGTGTAGAGGCTAAGGACCTAGAAGCTTCCCTTGACAGTTATATAAAGGCCTGCTCACTCACTCAGAGGGGATCTATCTTATATATCTTTTCTCTGCATTTTTTTAAGTTTTTAAAATAGCTTATGTAACTTTTTAGTTTTAAATTGTAATTTTCTTTTAAGCACTTGTAATTTCCTTTTATTAAGCATTGTAATCCGTTTTATAGTTAATAAAATCAAGTTTTCTTTTACTAAATCTGTTATAAGCTTTTACTATTCTCAAATAATGTTTGCTACTGTTTCAAAAGCCCTTCACAAGCTCATACAAGCTCTTTGAGTCTCTAAGCTCAAATTGAGCTATTAATAAGCTCTTAATATACTTAAACTAATAAAATCAGTCTTAATACCCTTGCTTATGAATTATGGACTTTTGGATGATAAGCTAAAACTAGAAGAGCTTATTGGACTTATACTAGTTTGTCTTCTAGACAAGCTAGAGCTGTAGACAAGCTCTTTGAGCCTTATTTGCCTTTGTTTATCTAAAGCTTTGTAAGTTCTCTTTTCTCTTCCTGTCTTTAAATACCTAGTTTAGATATGCTTATCTAGCTTATAATCTGGCTTATTTGTGCTTAATTCTGTCTTTAAGTGCTAATTGATGATGTTTGTTTATCTGTTTTTAGTTTCATTAGTGTAGATCTTAATTTTTAACTATTTGTCTTATAAATCAATAAAAAAATATATTAGCATAGTTAGTAAAACTTAGTTTCTAGCTTATTTGCTTATTGTTTCATGTTTATGTTGGTTATTATAAGCTGTTCAATATCTGGTATCTAAGTTTTAATCACTAGATTTTATTTTTTTAAGTTTAATTGAATCAAAATGTTTTTAAAGGAGTGTTTGGATTTATTCAGTTTGACCTCAAAAAGTCAAAGGAAATTGATATAAACTTTTGAATCAGATAAGTAATCATAAAGTAACAATTTGTGAAGAGAAATCATGAATTATTTTTCAAATTTGAGAAAGTTTAAGTGAAAACTGTTTGGATTTGCACCAGGGGAGAATTTCTATTTTAGCTAGTAAAGAGATTTTTGATCCAAGCTTTCCTAAACTTGGATATTGTTACTTAGTGTTAGTACACACTTATTTTGAGTGTGTAAAGCTAGTTTGACCACTCTAGGTCAGCTGCATTTGGTTTTTACCATTTTTTTGTGCAACAAATAGAGTACTGCAATCTCTAATTGCAGTCATTTTAGTTCAAATTTAAGATAGCAATAGTAATTTTTAATCCTTAAAATTCAGTAGGCATAGAGTTTACATGTTAGTTAAGTTAGTTTAAAACCGATCTTTCAATTTCTAGCTTGTTTTTAGGGTAAATTAGCTTCTCAATTTCATAAGAAATCTAAAAAAAACCAAAAACAGTAGCTAGTAGATTTTGATTCTCATTGTTAGACTTAAGCTTGTGGTATCTGTTTTTATGATTTGGATTTATAGTTTATATGTAGAGTAATAAGTTCTCAAAAGCTTAGCTTCTGTAGTAGCTTATTTTAGATTATAGCTTAATTGTTTTTTGAGCTTAAAAAGGTTCTTCCTGAGTTAGCAACTTTGATCATTAGATTAAGTAATTTAAAAGCTATTATTAGTTGAGGTAGCTTATTACAATTAGCTTCTACACATTATAAGCTTTCAGAAACAACTTTTGGATTTAAAAATAGAGCTTATTTGAGATCTATGCAAGCAATTAAGTGAAATTTAGCTTTTTGGCTTTCAAAAGCCAACTTTCTGTATCAGCTGGTTTAAACAGCTGATTTTGTGCTTATTATTAAGCTTGAGCTTATAGTGTCTTTGTTAAAGTTGCTTAAAAAAGTGTCATCTACAACTTTTGTTCTTTGAGTTTTTTTTTAAAAAAAGGGGGAAAGTGGAAATCGAGGGTGAGTAAGACTCGAACCCCCGACCTCAACACTTTCAACCCTTTTATAACACACTCACTACCACTGCGCCCTGGGGTCTTTTTCATTAGACTCTTACACAATTTATTCTTTATACACATTTAGCCCTTATAAGCTTAATAAGCTGTTATAGCTTATTTAGCCCTTATTTTTCTTAGGATCTAATTAGAATAAGCTAATTTCTGTATTTTTTCTAGAATTTTTATAGATAGTTAAGTATTTTAAAAATTTTATTTTTGTATTTAAATAACTTTTAAAAAATCATTAAAAAATTAATGCAAATATTTTCAAAAAAAAATATAATTTTTTTTTAGAAAATTTTCTTTTATCATAAAGTTTATAGAAAAATTAGTTTTGCTTTCGTAGGTTCTAATTTGCAAAATTTCGTTTTTTAAAGAACGGGATTCGTTCCCGTTCTCGTTTTTCGTATTTCAAAGCTCATTTCAACTCTGTTTTTGTTTTAGTTTTCTTTAAACTTACTTTTTAGTCAGTTAGAGTCCATTTAAAAAGAGAAATTTAATTTAGGTCTAATTTTAGAAAATTAGGGTTTTTGACCAACGTTTAGGGTTCCCGTTTTGCGATTTTAGTTAAAGTTTGATTTCCCGTTATTTGTTTTCGTGCTTAGTTGTTATCATTTGCTTATTTTAATTTGTAAAAGTAGATAATCAAATCAATCTTTGCCTCCAATTCAAATCATTGTCCGAACATCAAACGTGGTTTCAATTTCACAAATCATTGGGGAATAACGACTCGAGAATCATTCTTCTCGGTTAATATACGTATTATATTATATATATATATATTTGTGAAGATTTTCCTTTTTACCTTTGTTCTCAAGGGTAATTTGGTAATTTTCCATCATATTATATATTATATTATTACGTGTGTTAAATACTACAAATCAACTATCGAGTCTAGAGCCAAGAGATCATCAATTAATCTCGTTAGGACACATTGTCAATTCTCTTATGTTTCACACACTGTGGAAACAAGTCTATCCTAAGAGTCCTACGCATTATCTTTGTGATTTTGCCAGAACATCTGAGTGAAACGAAGGTTTTTTACAATGAAGATAGAAATCCTGCTAGAGCCAACATCAAACAAGATCTTGGTAGGTGACTTGTGCGATTCTACAAGAATCAAACTTGTGTCAACTGGAAAGAAACGATGGTGCGATTCTACGTGAATCAAACTTGTTCCAGTATAAGAATTGACGGTTATTGATCATTTGACAAACAATCAAAACTCTCGAAGTGTTACAAAATATTTTCATAAGAAACACTTAGACTGATTTTTCAAATCAATTTTCTCTTTATTGCTAACTGTTTCATTACAGGATAATTTAAAGATGGAGATGGAGATGGAAATACCCAGTACCAGAAATTTCAAGTGAATAACCGAATGCTCAGACACGATCTACACTTGTTATGAAGTTATGAAAGATCTCATAAAGGTGTCAAAGCTTCCGCAAACTCTGATATCGTGTATTTCTTCACAAGTGCACAAGATGGCGAACCATTACAAGATGATGTAATATTATGTTTAGGTGATGATCTCAAGAAAGCTCAAGATCACAATCAAAGACATGTCAAAGATGAATCAAAAGATCACTACTCCAAATGTACAAGATATCAAATGACTACGAGCTAAAGACTAAAGTGATTAAGTTTAATATTTTCAGGGGTGACCTCCCTTAGGGGGAGATTGTTAGATATTAGAAAAAGACTTGGTCACCCCGTGTATTTTACTGTTTATTATAGCTCGTAGTTTAATAGTTAATCGTATGACTTTCGGTATTAAGTCGGGTACTAATACCCGATATATTGTAAGAACTATAAAAGCCTCTTCCATCTTTGGAAGAGGTGAGCTAGTCATTATTCATTTTACACTTGAACACATACACTCTCTCTCTAGAAAATATCTCTCTATGTGTTTCTCTCTCTAGAAACTAGCCAAATCCAAGAGTCATCATCCGGGCTGTGAAAGTTGATATCATACAAACACCATAGGACTTTATAGATCTATGCAAGAACATACGTAAATATTGAATGAAAGTAGAAATAAAAGCATAAGTTTCAAAGTAAGCTTACAAAATGAAGAACAAGCTTAAGAAATATAAGATATGATGATGGAAGACTTGGATCTTGAAAAACCTCAAATAATAACGAAACCCTAATTGGTAGATCTTGAAATAAACCCTTGAATCAATGAATCAATACTTGCAAACACCTTAGATAACCTTAGAAATGAACCTAGTATGCTTCGATCTTGCAAAAAATCAAAGAAATGGAAACCCTAAAAAGGGTGTTTGTTGCTGTGAGCTTCAAGAAGAGAAGAGGGGAGAAAAAAATTTTGGAGACTTGAAAAATGATATGAAACCCTAAGGATTGTGAATGAGATGCTTAAATAGCCAAATGGTTAGGGTTTAGGACATGTCTTGTAGTGTCCATTTGACCAACACACACCAAAGGGGTGTGTGTGTGTTTACTCAGCCGAATATAGCCACAAGGACCAAATGGTTCAATTTTTAGGGCCATAGTTCTAATATTAAGTCTTTGGTTTGAATTTTTAGTGAGTCAAAATGGAACAGATCACATGTACTTGTCTTGCATGGTTCCTTGTGCATGATAATGACTTCATGTGAAGTTACTATCTTTTCCTTACATGAACACATGTATAATAAAACAAGAAAGATGCCTTTGATTTAATTTCAAGACTTATGGTTGCTTTTGTTGGGTTTTAGAGTCCAAAATCGATAAGAAGGGAGGTCATGAATGAAATTTTGATGTTATAATACGAGATGTTCGATAACTAAAGTTTACACGAAAAGATTACGGGTTTCCGGGTCTCGTTTGACGTAAAACGATAAAACCGTATGACATACGCGAAAAACGTATAAATCGTAAACGAAAGTGAACGTGACCTACGTAACACTTTAATATGATAAAATAATGCATATAACATGTAAATTAATTGAATTCCGAAGCCAGAACGCGTCCGATGACGTTTTTCAGATTTACGCGGGTCAACTTCCCATTTTTATGTCAAATTCAAACGTAACGTATAAAATTTAAAATGATGATCGGAAAAGTTTAAAATATTGACCTGGAATTTATGGGGTGTGACATCCTTCCCCTGTTAAAAAATCTTTGTCCTCAAACCTTAAGACGTAACTTTAGACGTAGATGCAGGGTTAGCAAAAAGACGAGGATACTTTTTCTTCATTTGGTCTTTGCGCTCCCAAGTAAACTCAAGACCTCGTCTTGAGTTCCAATGGACTTTCACAATTGGGACGCAACTTTTCTTTAGTCGTTTAACTTCTTGATCCATGATTTCGACCGGTTCTTTAATAAAATAAAGCTTGTCATCAATCTGGATTTCATCCAACGGAATAGCTAGGGGTTCATCAGAGAAACACTTCTTCAAATTGGAAACGTGAAAAGTACTATGAACCCGACTTAGTTGCTCTGGGAGTTCAAGTCGGTAAGCAACCATTTCCATTTTAGCAAGGATTTTAAAAGGTCCAATATAGCGAAGGTTCAACTTCTCTCGTTTGCCGAAACGTATCATCCTTTTCCATGGCAATACTTTCAACATAACCTTATCTCCTGCTTGAAATTCTAATGGCTTACATCTCCTATCGGCGTAGCTCTTTTGTCTATCACGTGCCGCTTGAATACGCTTCTTGATTTGGAATCTTTTTCGTGGATTCATGAATAATCTCTGGGCCAGTAAGCTGAGCATCTCCAACCTCAGCCCAACAGACAGGTGATCAACACTTTTGGCCGTTTAGTGCTTCAAACGGTGCAGCTTTGATACTCGTATGATAACTGTTGTTATAGGAAAACTCTACCAAAGGTAGGTGTCAATCCCAACCTTTCCCAAAATCAATCACACAAGCACGCAACATGTCCTCCAAAGTTTGGATGGTTCTCTTACTCTGACCATCCGTTTACGGATGATAAGCGGTACCCATATCCAATTGAGTACCTAGAGCTTTGTTTAGCGATTGCTAGAAATGAGATGTAAATTTACTATCTCGATAAGAAATAATCAAAACTGACATGCCATGTATTGAGACTACTTCCTTCAAGTATTGTCTCGTTAACTTTTCCATTGAGTCGGTTTCCTTCATTGGTAAGAAATGAGCAGACTTGGTGAGTCGGTCAACAATTACCCAAATTGCATCTTGTCCCGTTGACGTGTTTGGTAACTTTGTAACGAAATCCATTATAATGTTCTCCCACTTCCATACTGGGATCAAATGTTAAACCAACAAACCGGATGGTTTTTGGCATTCGGCCTTAACTTTTGCACAAGTCAGACACTTACTGACATAGGTGGCAATCTCAACTTTCATATTTGGCCACCAATACGGTTTCTTTAAGTCTTGGTACATCTTGTCCGATCCAGGATGGATCGAATATTTTGACTTATGCGACTCGTGCATAATCAGAGTCCTCAAGTCGCCAAAACAGGGTATCCAACTTCTATTCCTCAAACATAACGGTCCATCAGCATGGGGCTCTAGATTCTTAATCATACCACCTAAATTTTTGGTTCCATAATTCTCTTCCTTTCTTGCCTCAACTTGAGCGTTTAAATTTTGCACGGGAAGGTTTAGACCAGTCGTCAAAACCAAGGCTCGAACTCGTAGTAACTTATTTTGTTCGGTTCAAGGCATCCGCCACCACGTTCGCCTTTCCCGGACGATAACGAATTTCACAGTCGTAGTCACTTAACAATTCCAACCATCTATGTTGTCTCATGTTCAATTCTTTCTGATCAAGAATGTGTTGCAAGCTCTTATGATCATTAAACACAACGCACTTCGTGTCATACAAATAATGTCTCCACATTTTGAGAGCAAACACCACCGCTCCAAGTTCTAAGTTATGTGTAGTGTAATTTTTCTCGTGAATCTTGAGTTGGCGTGATACGTAGGCTATGACTTTCTCCCTTTGCATTAGAACCGCCCCAACCCTTTACGAGAAGCATCATAGTAAACCATGAAGTTTTCAAACTATTATAACTAACAGTACTAATAAACTGACAGTGCTAACATTTTGTACTGGCAGTACTAACTATAACACTAACAGTACTAACTAAGCTTGGCAGTACTAAGTTTTATCTTGGCAGTACTAAGTTGAACCAGCAGTAGAAACTTGTAGAAGCCCTTAATTCCTAACAAAAGTGTAAGACTTCTAAAATAGTAACTTTTGAGATAAGTTGTCGAGACGAATGTAAAAGTTAGGCATTTAGGTAATGATAAAGCGTTTTTGGAAATATGGATTTAACAAAATATAGGGAACGGTATTAAAGTCTTGAAACTTAGAACTTTCCTAAAATAGAAAGCTTCATAAAATAGTAACTTTTAGTAAACCGTAGAGTATTTTAATCATGAATATTTTATCATCATAATGACATCATTTTTCTAACTAAGTCACAAACACATATGGGTGCCTTCTTGTTGATAAGTTTACCACTTTTGGTTTCGTATAACATACCTTAGTCTTAAGGCGCGTCATTCCTTTAGGTGACGGCTAGGATTGTGTATCATCCTTCTCTTACGTGATTATCATTTGCTCATTGCTTTAAGGTGAGTTTATAGCCCCACTTTTTTACTCATTTTGAATAAATGTTTTACAGCTTTAGGGTGAGAAACATTGCTTGTTTTTAAACTTTGGAAACAAGTGTTTTTAGTTATCATTTCCTGTTTACGTGTTGCCTAAGTATCTATTAGACCACTATCATGCCCGAACCATCATGAACCGTTAATTACCTATGACCAATGGGATTGGTTAAGTAAGCATGAATGTTATAAATAAATCTATTTGGGACTAATTATCCCTATCCGGGTAAGCAAGCACTTACTTGTTTTTGTGTCGATGAACAAACGAATATATTTCATGTCAGGAATTCTTTGGGGTGTCTTGGTCAGACATCTGTAGGGCAATAACATCACTTGCATATTATATGTATCTCCTAATTTAGCATCGGTGTCATAAGCTTAGCGCAACGTAAATACTTTTCATGTGATACTGTATTTGTTATAATAGTCACATCACTTCTAAGATCTTGTGGTTTAACCTTACATCAATTCAAACCTATGAATTCACCAACTGTTTGTTGACTGTTTTAAGTATGTTTTCTCAGGTGCTTAGCTGGATTGTTCTTGAAGTGCTATTTGATGTTGCATGCATTGCTGGGTGTCTTTCAAGAATGTTTATCTATACATTTAAATACTCGTTGTCTTAAAAACATGTTATTATTCCACTGTATTTGTTTTAAGCTTCCTCTAAAACTATTTCATTTATGTCAAGAATATTGTAAGACTTATTTTGTTTTAAACAAAGCAACGAGTTATGTTTATCAAACGTCCATATGGTGGTCGTTTACTTGATCTTGTAGGATGTATGCAATGACATCACGCCTCCGGACACATATTTCGTCCAGGCCCTGTTTGGGGGTGTGACAGTTATCGTAGAATGATTGGCACCCTTATGTATCTCACAGCCAGTAGACCTGACCTTATATTTAATGTGTGCATGTGTGCCTGGTATCAGGAAAAGCCTATCAAAAATCACTTACATGCGGTTAAGCGAATTTTTCGATGCCTACGAGGAACCATTAATATGGGTATGCGATTTCTTGCATTGCTCTAACAGCTTTTGCAGATGCTGACCATGCGGGTTGCCAAGATACCAGAAAAAGTACATCTAGAAGTATGCAGCAATTACGTGATATATTTGTGAGCTGGTTGTCAAAGAAACAGAAGAGCACCGCCATATCCGGTATAGAAGCTGAATAAATTGCCTTGTCAGGATGTCGTGCTCAAATACTTTGGATGCGATCATAATTGACTGACTATGGCCTTGTGTTCAACAAGATACCCATGTACTGTGATAATAAAAGTGCCATCGCTTTATGTTGCAACAATGTCCATCACTCTCGAATCAAGCATATAGACATCAGACATCACTTTATCAAGGAACAAGTGGAGAACGGGGTGGTTGAGCTGTATTTTGTCATAACAGAGTATCAACTGGAAAACATCTTCATCAAGCCTTTAGCACGAGAACCACTGGAATTTCTCATCAAAAAGCTTGGAATGCAAAGCATGTCCCTGGAGACTCTAAAAAAGCTGGCAGACGAAGAGGAAGAGTAATGGTGGTACTCTCTTCACATATCTTATGTATCATATGTATATAAGAAAATCAGAAAAACCCAAAAAGATTTTTCATTTTATATAAACTTTTCAAAAAGAAAATATAAAAATATAAAATCACAAAAAGAAAATACAAAATTAAAAAAATCCAAAAATATAAAAATATGGTGTTCTTGACATGTCTTCTGAAAATCGATAACATTTACGGCCTTAGAAATGTCATTTAATAATGATACGAGGTTGTAAATGAAGTTCGAGCAGAAGTTCTAAAGACTTTCAAAACATGTCAATGGCTTGCTATTATTTCAGATAGCAACCCGGTCTTCAATTTAAAGGCAAGTATTTCGACAAAAAGAAAACTTGACCTCACAACGGGAAATGAACTTTTATCGGGAATGAATTACTTCATATTCGTTCAATGGCTTGTGTTTACTTTGCAACATAACCCGTGCTTCCTATATCAAATAAGTGTACGTGTCAGTGCATTTATTTATGTAAACGCGAGAAATCTTGTTTTTATTGGTGTTGTTTTTGAAGAATAATTATATAATATTAGTTTCTCATCTGAAAATATTTTTAAAAGAAGTTTTTATAACTTAAACAATGTCTACAACTCTTTAAATAGAAAACGGGACATTATTTGAGAGGGAGAAATAGTCAAATTCTTTCAAAAAATGATCTTTTAAAATGTCATCTTGGAATAACAGGGAAAAAGTGTTTTTCAATAACGTATTATCAATTAAAGGGGAGTTAATGTATTTGTAACTCAAATGGTCTTAAAATGTTATTGATTATATCTTTTAAGGACTAAATGGCAAAATATAGGACTTAACACCTTTGTTATAACATTAAGGGGCTTAATGTGTCATCTTTATAACTAGGTTAGACTTAGGAATAAGTTTAAAATGGAAATAGAAGAAGTTACAAAAACACAAGGACCAATCCTGCCAATTTTAAACTTAGACGGGTTATTATATGTTTAGCAACACATTTCGCTCACTTACACAAAACAAACAACCCTAAATTCTTTCCAACACATTTCGCTCGATTCAAACCAAAAAATCTAACTTGCTTTTCAAGATCTAAAGTTCACTTCTACTTGTAAGTAATCCCTTTAACATCACGTTATCAAAACTAATTAGGTTATATCTCCTTTTTGCATCTTAATCAAGTAAAAACAAATTAGGGTTCATAAGTAAAAAGTTAAGGTTAATGTCCAATTAGTTAAGGGGTTTTACTCATTAGGGTGCGTTTTAGATATATGTGAAACAATTTTGAATATTTCTTGACCATTTGAGAGATATGATGATTTTTGTTTGATGAATAAAGCGAAACAAGAGTTTTAAGGTTAAATTGCAGTAGGTTTAAATTAAATAGCTTTGTATGAATGTTCTTATGCTATTCAAACATGTTTGTGCCTCCTAAATGCTCTTTTACTTGGAAAAGTTAGAATTTAAGGAGTTAGTGCTAATCGAATGGCAATAAGTTTGCTAATAAGGTGTGAAATGTGTTTGTTAACTGATGTAGTCATTTAAGTGTGCATTATATGTCCTATAAATGGCCCTTCGCACACTTGAAATGTGTTTCTCTCCTATATGTGCTCAAAATTTGGGTAACTTGCTTAAAATGTTGTATAAATCTTGTGGTTATTCTTTTGTGATGTTCTTTGTTGGATTGATGATGATTGTTAGAAATTATTATAGGTTCTTAATTAGTAAAAACTAAGTTAAGCTCTGTTGAATGAAGCGAAACATGCTATGTTTGAATGAAGCAAAACATGTTGGGCTTGAATGAAGCGAAACATGTTCCACTCATTCCAAGTGAAACATGCTCCACTTATTCCAAGAGAAACATGTAAATCTTGTTCAAGCGAAACATGTATAGGTACTCATTTTGAGCGAAACATGACATAATTATGAAAAGAAACTCTGCCTAAATTTTTAAAAATTTTATGTAATACTTGCTTATGGTGCCATGTTTCATAATGTGCTATGCTTGAATGTTTATTACTTGCTCTCTGATTAAATGTGTGTCTTAAGCTCCCTTGGAAATGTCTTGTTGACTTTTTCTGTTGACTTTGATAAATGACCTTAGTTGACTTATTAATATAGTGTAGTAATTCTATCACGTCTGTATGAAACTTAATCATAGATCAATAATATCATCAAGGATAACCAAGCTAATCAGTAAAATATATCTGTTGTATATATAAACTGTATTGGTTAATTCTTAAGCAGAATCGTGAATCCTCAAGAAACACAACAAGTTGTTGTACGTGATGAAAAATAGGTTCCATTTACTGAGAGAGCTAAGATTATCTCTACCAATGTCAGACTGGAAACCACAGTGCCACAGGAGGGAAGAGACATTTCAAGTGGTCATTGATCTTGTCAAGAACTCCTCGTGCTTTAAGGCTTTCACTATCTCTGCAGATGTCCTAGAAATCTTTATGCAACAGTTCTGGTATTCTATCAAGAAGGTTCAAGGCACAGTTTCTTATGAATTCCTCTTAGCCAACAAGAAGTGTGTGGTTAATGCTGATGTCTTTAGGATGATTCTTGATATTTGTCTAAGAGTGGAAGGTGTAAACTTCACTGATGTACCAGATGATGTTACTACACTTGCATTTCTCATCAAGCTAGGTTACAAAGGTCTACTATACAAGCACACCAACATGTTTGTGGATCATATGCATTAGCCATGGAGAACTCTGGCAGCAATAATCAACAAATGTCTCTCTAGAAAGACAACAAGCACAAACTATGTAAGTCCAGAATTGACATACTATAGGGCATGTTCTACAGAGAGAATGTCGACTATTCAGAGTTGATTTGGGTAGATCTTGCTTATCAGATTGATCACAGGAAGGAGAAGAGATCAAGGCGTGAAAACATGACATTTCCCTGATTTACAAAGGTCATCATCAATCACTTCATCAAGCAACACGATTCTCTCTCAAACCTTGTCACACCCCCAAACGGGGCCTAGTCGAAAACACGTGTTCGGGGGCATGACGTCATAATACACATCACACAAGATACAAAGAACGACCTCTATGGGTACGTTTAAAATCCAACATTGTTGCATTGATTAAAATAGTTAAAGTTTTACATAGGCCCAACGATAATATGCGGAAGCGAATAAAAGGTTTTAAAGTTTGACAACGATGTTAACATAGATAATAATAGCTTTTGAAATCGGTCCAATGCAAGGCAACACCAACAAGCAAGCAAAGACATCCATAGCTAAGCACCTGAGAAAAACATGCTAAAACGGTCAACATAAAGTTGAGTGAATTCATAGGTTTAAATTTAATATTAAAAGGTGGACCACAAGTTCACAGTACGCACGTGACAGTTATAGGAGATACAACTTCACATAAAAAGCATTTACATTTGCACTAAGCTCATGACACCGAAGCTCAATTTAAAAGGAAGCATTTTATATGCCAAATAGTATTCCGCGCCCTAAAGGTATCTGACCAGGATCACCTATTGACATTCTGACATGGTATATATCCGTTTGTTCGGACCTCCGAAACTAGTAAGCGCTACTTACCCGGATAGGGATAATTAGTCCCAATAGATCTATTTACAACATTCGCGCTTACTTAACCAGTACGGTCGGTTAAGCAATTGACGGTTCATGATAATTCAGGCATTAGTGTCGAAGTTCGCTACTTATGCAAACACGTAATCAGAAAAAAGAAATGTAAGTATTTGTGTAACATAAGTTTTAAAACAGGCCAATGTTTTTCTCACACCCAAATAGTAAAGTAAAAGTAAAAGTAATAAAACATGGGGCTATGAACTCACCTTAGCAAGATGAGCAAATGATAATCACACAAGTAAAAGATGATATAGAAATCTAGTCGCGACCTAGAATAATAACGCGTCTTAGAAACACGGGAAACATGCCAAGAATTGCACAATTTGTTCATCACCAAAAGACATCCATGTGTATTTGCTTTGTTTTGATTATCAAATCCACGGAGACGAAATAAAATCATATAGTTTTTCGTTAAGTTTCGGCGTTTAACCAAAAATTACTATTTTTAGTAAGTTTCTATTTTAGAAAAGTTTTTAGTTTCAAAACCTTTATACCGTTCCCTATATTTATTAAGTTTCCATATTTTCAAAACGCACTAACTGGCCTTAATCGCTTAACTTCTATGTCCGATTCGCTAAATATTTTACAACATACTATTTTTATAACTTTCTGATTTCTCGCTTTTCTTAAATATGAAAAACGACGTCTTTAAAACGTTACTAAATCAATAGGTAGTGTTACTACTATATCTTTCGCTAGTGTTTAGAAAGTTAAAAAAAAATCTGTAAAGTGTCCGACAACTCATTTTATATACTATTCACAACAGCACACTATTCATCGGTTTTGTCAAAAAAAAGTTTCAAGTTTCGCCATTTGGCTTGTAGACTTGGTCGTTTTTAAACATCAATTTCAAATGTCATATATGGAAAAAACTATCTATTCAAACGAGCTCAACCAAAACAAATTTTAAAAACGCATAATGAAAACATTTTAAGTCTGACCAAATCTCAAAACCAATTTAGGACAGGACAAGTACTACTTTGTCAAAAACACAACGCAAAATCCACCTAAACTTCAACAATAGAGTTCTACTCAACCTAATCTCCATTCACAACTAATCAACAACAAAACCACACCTAAGACTTAACATAACCCTCTCATTTTTATTGTTGCCCACTCTCATATCACTCTCAGTCTCACCAAGAACATAATATTTAACTAGTGAAAACAAGGTAACATCATTATTTATAAAATCTTGGTTTTATAATCTTTTAAAAATTAAAACACAACATATGGATGTATGGATCTTTAAACATATAAGAAGAATGTAAATAAACCACAAAGAAAGATCCAAGATACTTACAAGAATGAAGAACAAGTAGAGAAATCACAAGATCTATACCCCAAAATAATAGATCTATAAAACCCAACAACAAATCTTGAAATCCTAACTTAGATCTTGAAGAAAAACCTTGAAAACTATGATCAAACCTTTGAAACACCCTTAGATATGGTTAGAAATAAGATTGAAATAGATGGATCTTGGATAAAATCAAAACTATGGAATGTTGTTAGTGTTGTTTTTCTTGCCGTGACTCAAGAGAAAGAGAGGAAGAAGTGTGTGAGTTTTTGTTGAGGCTAGAATTGTGATGAATGACCTAAAATTCTTATAACTGGTGTTTATATAGGGAAAAGGGTTTCTATGGTTTAAGATATTTTTGGGACTAGAAGTGGGTGACTAGCAAAAAGAGTGGGGGGGGAAGGCCCCCAAAGGGTGACTTCATGTTCCGTGTTGTTCGTTACTATGTCTCCAAGGAGGGTGGGAAGGTTCATTGTTTTTGTGCTTGGCACCAAGTTTAGTTAATTAAATCAAATTCAATTTATGCCTTAGTGGTCTCACATGCAAGGTGACAAATTTATGAAGAGAGGTGTTGGTGCATGGGAAGGTTAAGACAAAGAGGTCACTATCCCACTTATGCATGCATAAGTTTCAAATTAAAGTGAAAAGATTCCATGGGAGAATTAATTTAGAGTGTGTATGCATGTGTTTTGAGTAGAGGGGGGGAGGGATGAACGAAATTTTTGACTTAAGAATGCGAGATGGACGATACGTAAAGTTTTACAACGAAATGATTGCAAGGTTTCCGGGGTATTTCGCTGTTTGAATCACAAACGCAAAAAACGCAATTTAAACGTAAAGCATAAAAATAAATACCGGGAGTGATCGTAAACTACGAAACACTTAGAAAAGATAAAATACCTCATAATAAAATCTAAATGAAGTCAAAATCTGAATTCCGGAAGGGGCGTCCAATTGACGGCATTTTTAGATTTACGCGGTTAACTTCCCGGTAAAACTGCCGGATTCAAACGTAACTATAAAAGACAAAAATAATTGTCCGAAAAAGTTTAAAATATTATGACCAGAACATTTTATGAGGTGTGCATGGACTCATCCCCCGTTAAAGAAGCTTTGTCCTCAAATCTTAAGACGTGGACGATGGGTTAATGAAAAGATGAGGGTATTTTTTCTTTTCATTTTGGCCTTCGCACGTCCCAAGTAAACCTCGTCTCTGGCCCACGTCTCAAATTCCAACTGAATCTTCCCGATTTGAATGCAAACTCTACTTTAGCCGTTTAACTTCTCGTTCTATAATTTCAACTGTCTTCCAATGAAATGGAGCTTTACATCAATCTGGATCTCACCAATGGAATATCTAGTGGTTCGTCTACAAAGCACTATCTTTCAAATTTTAAACATGAAAAAGCGATATGAACAAGCAGGTTGAATTGCTCTGGGAGTTCAAGTCGATACACAAGCATTCCTACCCTATCAAGAATCTTGAAAGGTCCAATATAGCGAGGGTTTAACTTTCATCGTTTGCCGAAACGTATCACCCCTCTCTACGGTGACGCTTTCAACATGACCTTATCTCCAACCTCAAACTCCAATGGCTTACGTCTCCTATCGGCGTAGCTCTTCTGTCTATCTCATGCAGCTTGAATATGCTTCGTAATCTGAATGATCTTCTCAGTTGTTTCATGAACAATTTCCGGACCAGTGAGCTGAGCGTCTCCAACCTCAGCCAAATAAATAGGCGATCAACTTTTTTCTGTCCTGTAGAGGAGAGCTTCAAACAGAAACAACATTGACACTCGTGAATATAATTATGTTATTATAGGAAAACTCCCCAAAGGTAGGTGTCTATCCACCCACCCTTTCTCCAAAATAATACAACAAGCACTGTAGCATGTCTCTAAGTTTGGTATAGTTCTCTTACTCTGACCGATCAGTCTGTGGATGGTAAGCCATACGCATATACAATTGAGAACCTAGGTCTTCATTCCAAGCTGTGTTTCCAGAAAGTTGAGAAGGGTTAAACTTATTTTCTCGATCAGAAATAATCGAAACTGGCACTCCATATCTCGAGACTACTTCCTTCAAGTATTGTCTCGTCAACTTCTCCATTGAGTCGGTTTCCCTCATTGGTAAAAAATGAGCAGACTTTGTGAGTCGGTCTATAATTACCCAAATTGTATCTTGATCAGATGACGTCTTTGGCAGCTTAGTAACAAAATCCATAGTAATGTTCTCCCACTTCCATACTGGGATCATAGGTTGAACCAACAAACCGGATGGTTTTTGGTACTCAGCCTTGACTTTGGTACAGGTCAAACATTTATTGACGTAGGTGGCAATCTCAGCCTTCATATTCGACCACCAATACAGCTTCTTTAAATCTTGGTACATCTTGTCCGATCCAAGATGTACCGAATACTGTGACTTATGCGATTTATTCATAATCAACTCTCTTAAGTCACCAAAACTGGATATCCAACTTCTATTCCTCAAACATAACGTTCCATTAGCACGTTGCTCTAGTTTCTTAATCATACCATACAGATCTTCTGTTCCATAATTCTCCTCATTTCTCGCCTCAACCTGAGCTTCTAAGATCTACACAGGGAGGTTAAGACCAATCATCAAAACTAAAGCTCGAACTCGTAGTGGCTTATTCTGTTCCTTTCGGCTCAAGGCATCCGCCACCACGTTCGCTTTTCCCGGATGATAACGAATCTCGCAGTCATAGTCACTCAACAGCTCCAACCATCTATGTTGTCTCATGTTCAACTCTTTATGATCTAGAATATGTTGCAAACTCTTATGATTAGTGAACACAACGCACTTCGTGCCGTACAAATAATGACTCTACATTTTGAGAGCAAACACTACATCTCTAAGCTCTAAGTCATGTGTAGTGTAATTCTTCTCATGAACTTTAAGTTGGCGTGACACATAGGCTATGACCTTCTCCCTTTGCATCAAAACTGCGCCCAATCTTTTACGAGAAACATCAAAGTAAACCACGAAGTTTTCACTACCTTCGGGTAAAGCCAAAATCAGTGCACTACATAACTTCTGCTTCAACAGTTGAAATGCAGCTTCTGCCTTTTCACTCCAATCAAACTTCACGTTCTTTTGAGTCAGCTTCGTCATAGGCTTGGCAATTTTTGAGAAACCTTTGATAAATCATCAGTAATAGCCAACAAGACCTAGAAATTGACGAATCTCTGTCAGAGTCTTAGGCGATACCCAATCCTTGATTGACTCAATCTTAGTTGGGTCCACGTGAATGCCTTTACTATCAATCACGTGACCAAGAAATTGTACCTTCGACAACCAAAATTCACACTTTGAAAACTTGGTGTACAATTCCTCCTTCTTAATCAACTCTAGGATTAACTTAAGGCGTTCTGCGTGCTCTTCTTTGCTCTTGGAGTAGGTCAAGATGTCATCAATAAAAATGATCACGAATTTATCTAAGTACGGTTTACATACCCGATTCATCAATCCATGAATACCGTCGGTGCGTTAGTCCAGTTCCATAACGACATCACTTGGAAACACCATAGTGACCGTTGAGCGTGTCCTAAACGCTGCTTTGAAATATCTTCCTCTTCGAACTCGGAGTGGTGATAACCAGATCTCATGGTCGATCTTAGAGTAGACTATGATCCTTGCAACTGATCAAACACGTCTTGATTCTTCTCGGTAAGTGGATACGATTCCTTCATAGTCACTTGTTCCAGACTAACGTGTAAACGATAACACATCTAAGAATAGATTCATTTTCTTTTTGACAAAACAAGACCAAGACTCCCAGGGTGAGGAACCTCGTCTTATATAATCCCTTGTCAAAAGTTTCTTGCAGCTGAGTAGACATTTCTTGTAGTTTTCGACAGTGCTAATCTATACGGGCGCATGCCACACGAGTGCAAGCACAAGGGACCAAGTCTATTTAGTAATTCAACTTTGTCGCGAAGGCTGTAATCCCAGCAATTCCCATTTGGAAAAACCTCCAGAAAGTCCCCTACGAGTCGGCACGTACCTTCAAGTCGCTTCCTCCTCCGACTTGTCCTTGATTACCTCTCGTTACTTATGCCAGAAAAAATTGGGCAACCTCTCTCCAAAATATTTTTTGAGTCTTAGTGGCACCGATAAAATGCTCAACTCAACTTTATATCCTATTTGCCGTCCTCTATCACCATGAACTACAAAATTCCTTCTATCTCCAAAGGGAATACGTATAATTTTCTCATCACAAACGATCACCACATGATAGTTTGCTAACCAATCCATGCCAATGACGACGTCAAAACTACCAAGTTCTACTAGCATTAGGTCAATATTGAATGGATGGCCTAATAATCCTAACGCACAACCTCTAAGTATGGTATTAGTCTCAAAAATTGTCCTGTCGGCTAATTCGACCGCATAGCTAACATCTAAAGTATCAGGGGTTATATCAAGCAAGGTACTAAAAGTAGTCGACATGAAACTTCTATCGGCACCCGAATCAAATATCATAGAAGCTATAATGTTATTTAGAAAAACCAACCCTTGATGACATAGTGAATAGAGTTTATCTTCTCCGCCACCCAGCACAATGCTTTTCCTTATTGCTTCACACAACCTCTAGTCCTTGTTCTAGCCTTATTTCCATATTTTGATCTTTCAGCTTTGGGCAATCACTCTTGTAGTGTCCTTGCCTTCCACACACCAAAACAAGTAAAAACTCTCTAATTTACCATTTGACCTCTCTGAGTAGAAGTAGGGAATTTGTGACCTTACAATCCCGGGTCAAATGCCCAACCTTGTTGCACTTCCCACATCTCACAGTGCAAGGGGCCCATTCATTATATAGTTTAACACTGTGTTAACAGAGTGGCATAAACGACCATTATATGGTTTTTCTCTCATTGTTTTGCCAGGCCGTATAAGCTCTAGCCACATTCTGACCTCTAACAGTTGCTTTTGAATGGTGGCTGTGCTGTCCATAGGTTTGTCTCTCAAGATTGACACTCTCATTTTCTTTTTGTTCTAGCAATTTTTTACAGCATTTCCCTTCAACTTTGGTCCATTATGTAGTTAGCAATTCAGAACAGCATCTTGCATTCTATAGTTTCAGCGGCAATACATTCCCTTGGATGTAATCAAGAGTCCTCCAAAGAATTTCTCAAACCCGATCCTCCACCTCGGGACCATCATGGTGCAAAATCATAGGTCAAAACTCCTTGAAATCTCTGAGTATAAGCAGCCAAATCATTGTTCTTCACAGTCAAATTCCATAGCTCAAATTCCATCTTTTGAATCTCATTTCTTAGGCAGTACACTTCAATTATTAGCTTCATGAGCTCTCTCCATGACATGGCGAATGCAGCCTCAGTCCTAATAGTCCTCTTATGTGAGTTAGACTAAGTTAGTGTACTGTTTAACAGTGTGCAAGTAGCATACTTGACTTGGTATTTCTTTGGATAATTGCTGATATGGAACACTGTTTCCATCTTCTCAAACCACCTTATCAACCCGACAACTCCTTCTGTTCCCTTAAAGTTGAGTGGTTGACACTTCATGAAATCCTGGTAGGTGCATTCTCTAGCAACAGGTCTATCACCTCTACCATTCTCATTTGGATTTCTATTTTTGCCATTTCCATTCTCACCATTTCCATTACCGCCATTTCCATTATCGCTGTCACTACCATTCTGGCTTTGATTCTTAGCCTCGAGAGCATTGGCGGCACGGGTCACCTCATGAGTAGCCAACGCTTCTTCCACACGTCGGTTAACGAGTTCTTCGATTGCTTCAGGGGTCATATCAGAGCGAGTGATAGTCATTGTTCTATGTCACAAGACATAACACACGATGAGATTCAATACGAGATATAGCCATTATAAATGGTAAAATAGAAGTATTTAGTATAGAAAATCCAATAGTAACATGTTTTTGCCAGAACAATAAAATAACAATAAGATGAATACGCGAGAGAATCAAAACAAGCTTTTCATTTCACGAATAAAAGCATAATTCGATTACAACCAATCCAAAATAGGTACATGATTTACGATTATTTATACTGCCAACATCTAGACCTAACCATCAGTCTAATGTCCAACATATTATGTGTACTACTAGTTTTAAAGGAGAAAAACCCAAATGTCTCTCAACATAACAACTCTAACCTCCTAAGTTCCTCCAAGTATCATCACGATCCCTACGAACCTGATGAAACTCCTCCTACGAAAGTGCCATGTGCCAACGAAGACTGTCAATCTGATCTCTCTCTATACTCAACATGGCTCGAACCTTTAGGTACTCTACTCTTAAACTCCCAATCCCCCAACAAACTAGCTCTCTTTATCCGACTAGCCCACTAACTGACTAGCCTCCCAGCTGTCTCTAAGTGGTCCATACTCAGTAATCCTATCAATGATGAACCTCTGACATGTATTGAACTATATCATAAATAGTATCCTCAAGATCAGGAATACCTCTTCTAGAAGACTCAGAACTATCACCAATAGCCAATGGATCTACAGCGATCTCTCTCGCGTTTGCCGCACTAGCCTCTGCGTCAAACTCCTCATCATCCTCCCTAACATCACTAGCAGCAATCTCAAATCCTATACCTACACCATCCTCAGGGTGAGCTACAACTCCCTCACTAATACCTACATCTACAACAGTCTCTACATCAGTAGTATCCACCTTCATATGTTCCTCTCCACTATCCTCTGATGAGTATGAATCTTTTAATCTCTTACGAGGTGGTAAAAGATCAGCAGGAGTAGGGGCTATCGACCTTGAACATAAGTTATGTGTATGGACCGAAGGCAGTAGGGGACCTAATCCTTGCGGATAGCCAAGAAGACGGAGAAGATGAATCTAATAACTCTCAAAGAGAACTAATGATGAACTCTGATGTAGATCGGATGGTCATAAGGTGGTAGACAATGGTGCAGACCTCCAACGTCTAAAAGCCTCACTATGTCGTGGAGTCCTAACAATTGATCGATGAACAAATCTCTAGGTGTAGATGAATCAGCATCGGTGGTGTCTGGTGGTGTATGTCCGGATAAAGAATGATCTGAAGGTGAACTAGAAGAAGATGAGTATGGTGAAGAATGATGATCTGATGAATGATGAGATACACGTCTCTATGCAAGTCTATGATCAGGAATGGGTCTAACTCTCTTCCTCGTAGTCAACAACTTACGCGGCCCATTGAGGTGGGTGCGATAAGGTCGACCGAAGGGAATAGCCTCATCGGGTCGAATACGAGTCCCTGTACATCGGCGAATCTCGGGTGGGGCAACATCAGGGGCAAGGGGAAACTCTGATAATGGTGCAAGAGTATCATGAGATGACGATACGGGTCTCTGCTCACTAGGCTCGGACTCACTGTCCGCCTTTGAGTCATCAGAACACAAAAAGGGTGAAACCAATGGTAAATCTGGTACGGGAGGTAAAGAATCCTCCAATGGATAAGAATCAGAATAAGATGAATAATCCACTAAATCAAGTACCCTAGTAGGTGAGACGACTAAAACTGTACCCACATCCGGTGCAACTAAGGGATCCACTTAACAATAGGAACCTCAGGGATACAGGATAGTGTAGCAGGACTGAACCAAAGAGAATCACTCGTGGGGCAAAGAACCCACGCTCTCCTCAGATGGATCAGACGAAATAGAAATAATAAGAGCAGCCATGACCTGCACAAGCACAAGTTTATATAAATCTCTTTATATGAAACCATGCAACGTGCAAGCAAAGTCAAAAAGATAAGCATGATGCAAAAATATGATATGGCCAAATGATGAATAAACAATTTAGGCAATATGATATAATAATAATCAAGTAACTAAATATATAAATAGATATACTAAATTTATAATATATATATATATATATAAATATATAGAATATAAAATTAAACTCAATGGGATTATAAAAATATATTTAAGTAGGTAAAAGCACATAGTATCACATAATGGTTTATAGCCCAGACCTAAGAAATACTATCTGGTTCTTTAAAACCTTGGCTCTGAATATATAATATATATATATATATATAATATATATAAATATATATATTTATATATATATATATATATATATATATATATATATATATATATATATATATATATATATATATGTATATATAAATATAAAAATACTATAATATATATATATATATATATATTAAACGCTATTATTATAAGATATATATGTAAGAAGGTAAAAGCACATAGGATTACATACTAGTTATAGCCCAGACCTAGATATACTACCTGGTTCACTATAACCTTAGCTCTGGATACCAATCTGTCACACCCCCAAACGAGGCTTGGATAGAAACACGTGTCCGAGGGCGTGACGTCATAGTATACATCACACAAGATCAAGTAAACGACCACTAAATGGACGTTTGATAAAACATAACTCATTGCTTTGATTAAAAAAATAAGTCTTACAATATTCTTAACATAATTTAAATAGTTTTAGCGGATGCTTAAGACAAATGCAGCGGAACCATAACATGTTTTTAAGACAACGATTATTGAAAATTTAAAGATAAATATTCTTGAAAGACACCTGGCAATGCATGCAACCCCAATTTGCACCTCAAGAATAATCCAGCTAAGCACCTGAGAAAACATGCTTAAAACAGTCAACATAAAGTTGGTGAATTCATAGGTTTGAATTTAGTATCAAAAGTGGACCACAAGTTCACAGCACACATGTGACAGTTATAACAGATACAACTTCACATAAAAAATTATTTACTGTTGCGCTAAGCTCATGACATCGAGGCTCAATTTAAAGAAGCATATTATATGCCAATCAAGAAATTAACTGCCCTAGAGGTATCTGACCAAGATCACCTAGTGAAATCCGACATGGTATATATTTGTTCGTTCGTGTCTCCTGAATCTAGTAAGCGCTACTTACCCGGATAGGGATAATTAGTCCCAATAGATCTATTTACAACATTCGCGCTCACTTAACCAGTACGGTCGGTTAAGAAATTAACAGTTCATGATAGTTTAGGCATTAGTGGTCTATTCGTAACTTAGGCAACACGTAATCAGGAAAAGGTAACGTAAAGTAACTGTGTTCATAGTTTAAAAACAAGCGATGTTTCTCACCCCAAAGTAGTAAAGTAGAAATAGTAAAACGTGGAGCTATGAACTCACCTTTAGCAAATGGTGAGATACTAATCAACGAAGAGATATAATGCCAAGAGGTCCTACTCGCGACCTAAATCAATGACGCGTCTTAGAAAGATGGAAAGTATACAAAACTTATACGAATCGATTATAGAAGAAAAAGTCATCCATGTGTGTTTGTGATTTGACTTAATTAACAAAGCGTGACTAAATAAAATTATAGAGTTTCTCGTTAAGTTTCGGGGTTTAACCGTAAACTTGCCATTTTTAGTAAGTTTTTATTTTAGGAAAGTTTTTAGTTTCGGGACGTTAACACCGTCCCATATATTTACTATATCCATATTTCCATAAACGCACTAGAGAACCCTAAACGTTTAACTTCCATGTCTATCTTGATAATATTCACTAAACTTACTATTTTTAAAAACCTTAACGCTTTCCCTTAAAATATGTTAATGACATTCCTAATGATCCTAATCAATATATATGTGATACTATATGTTTCACTAATGTTTTAAAAGCTCAAATCATCCTGAAAGCGTCCAAAAACTCATTTTACTATTCTCATCAGCACCTACATTAACTATTTTGCCAAAAAATGTTTCAAGTTTCATTTGGCTATAACTTGGCCGTTTTATGTCCGATTTTAGTGTACAATATATGAAAATCTATCTAGTCGAAACAAGCTATCCGTAAACTACCTTCTCGTCTAATGAAAACATTCTTAAGTGTCCGCAAATCCAAAAATAAAAACGGAACAACAACATCATTTTTCGCGTAAACTTCACAATAGTGCCTAATTTATCCTAATCTCCATTCACAACTAATCCACTACAAAAGCCACGATTAACCTAGTCTAATCTCATCCCCACAAATCGTTCAACGCACTAATCACTTCGCTTAAACCCTAAACACAATATTTGCATAAAATATTTATAAAAGTTTCCTTGTTTAACATACCCATTTCATTTCTTTTAGAAAAATTAACACAAACACCATAGGACTTTATAAATCTATGCAAGAACGTAAGTAAATATTGAATGAAAGTAGAAATGAAAGCATAAGTTTCAAAGTAAGCTTACAAAATGAAGAACAAGCTTAAAAAATATAAGAGATGATGATGGAAGACTTAGATTAAAAAAACCCCAAATAATAACCAAACCCTAATTTGTAGATCTTGAAATAAACCCATGAATCAATACTTGCAAACACCTTAGATAACCTTATAAATAAACCTAGTATGCTTGGATCTTGCAAGAAATAAAATGGGAACCCTAAAGAGGGTGTTTGTTGCCATGAGCATCAAGAAGAGAAGAGGGGAGAAAAGAAATTTTAGAGACTAGAAAAATGATATGAAACCTTAAGGATTGAGCATGAGATGCTTAAATATCCAAATGGTTAGGGTTTAGGAAATGTCTTGTAGTGTACATGTGACCAACATACACCAAAGGGGTGTGTGTGTTTGCTCGGCCGAATACAACCACAAGGACCAAACTGTTCAATTTTTAGGGCCATGGTTCTAATATTTAATCTGTGGTTTGAATTTTTGGTGTGTCAAAATGGAAGAGATCACATGCATTTGTCTATCATGGTTCCTTGTGCATGGTAATGACTTCATGTGAAGTGACTATCTTCTCCTTACATGAACACATGTATAATAAAACAAGAAAGATGCCTTTGATTTAATTTCACGACTTATGTTTGCTTTTGTTGGGTTTTGGCGTCCAAATTTGATAAGAGGGGAGGTCATGAACGAAATTTTGATGTTATAATACAAGAAGTACGATAACTAAAGTTTACACGAAAATATTATGGGTTTCTAGGTCTCCGTTTGACGTAAAATGATAAAACCGTACGACGTACGCGAAAAAGGTATAAATCATAAACGAAAGTGAATGTGACCTACATAATACTTTAATATGATAAAATAATGCATATAACATGTAAATTAATTGAAGCCCAAAGCCGAAATGCATCCGATGACTTTTTTCAGATTTACGCGGGTTAACTTCTTAGTTTTATGTCAAATGCATACGGCACGTATAAAATTCAATATAATGATCGGAAAAGTTTAAAATATTGACCTAAAATTTATGGGGTGTAACAAAGATAAAAACATTTACTCCCCGTATAAAGCTCATAAGACCAAACAGAAAAGCAACACCACTTTTTAGCTTAAATCACGCCTGCAACTTCAAGTGGCCAATTATGACAAAACCCTTTATTTGAATTTAGAGAGTGTTGGGAGATTAATCGGGTCATCACTTGAATAATTTTTTTGACAAACTCGTTATCAGGCATAGAGGCTTTTCTTGTACACCTGATCTACATACAAAGAAATTATTAAGAAATATATTGGACATTTATTGTAACAAAAAAAAGCAGTTGGTGATTATCTTACCTTAACATTTCAATACCTTCTTGAGTCCAACCTGACTTCCAACAGTAATGATCAGTATTTGTTAGATCTATTACTAAACATAGTTCTCTCCCTAAATGCCTTTGCTGAAGAATCGCTTGTTGAGGGGAAAATCTTTTCTCAATAACGTTCTTGTCATTAAAAGTCTCTCTAAGAGGGATTTTCAAATATAAAAATCACACGTACACATACACTACCCACTAAGAAGACCCCATATTCAAATTAAAAAATGAATATAAATTAAGTCATACTTGCAGGAAGACTGTTCCGGTCATATGATCAATTCTGATATCCATAGATACACTTGGATGGTTGAGACATATGCATCGGGTCATATTCTATCTTCACCTTTGTACATCGGGTCATAGGTGATCAATGGTATAAATTTGAGGTGGAAATCTCACTTATGAACCGTAAATAAACAATATAGCTTGAGAAGGGTGAGGCCTTTTTCTTGATCCACCTGAGCCTATAAGTGTGACAAAGTTTTATCAAGAAACATAACACAAATGTTATTGAAAGCTACTAAATAGCCGTGTAAATTATATGGGTGAAAATGCAACTTTCACATTTAACATTTGGGACCATGGGGAGTTTACTTTGAAGCGCTTATATGCTTGAAAATAAGTTGGTTTACATTTAAGTGTGTATTCCCTCTAAAAAAATCAGATAGAGTGTTTGGGATAGTTTATTTGCTTTATAACAAAGCAATATGCAGATACACACTTACATTAAATGATCCCAAACAGCCCTGATGTAACAAACTCTTATTTGGTCACAATTACATGTAACCGGTCCTGCACTCAATAGCTAATCGGTTAACTGTCTAATAGCTTTTTAAAGATATTACATCAAATGGTAAAAATTCAATAATTTTTTCATCAGAAGGTAAAAAAATATTAGTTTTTTACATAGATTAATATAGAAATAGACATTCATTCATTGCATACAATTAACGATGGCAATTCTTAATAGCACAACATCAAGTCGTATTTAGATCAACCCACATAACCTGATTATTAAACACGAAATGTTTGGCTTGACGTAGGTCAAAACAGGGAAAGATTTTCAAAAATATATTAACAGTTATATAAACTTAGGAAATCGAGATCCAACAACATACCATGATCCAACAAGATGTTAGTCGTCTCATATGGGATATTCCTACTACTGCTATCTGAACTACTATCACCACCTACAATCTCACACACCAACATTAATAATACTAATTATAACAAAAGCGCTATTCTATATTGTTTTACGCTTACTTCTGATTCTCTTGTTTCCATACATGATGTATTCTCAAAATGATCCTTTTATGTTGTATTGATGGTGTCTCGTTCAAATCCATCTCCTTTAGGTTCATGCTTGAACTCTTCACCTTTATACATCGAGTCATAGGTGCCTTTGATACATGTGGTCATAATGGGAACCACAAATAATACCCCGATCAATGGTATAAGGTAGAGGTGGCAATCTCACTTATGAACCATAAATAAACAATATCGCTTGAGAAACGGAAAGCTCCATAAGATCTTAATCCAATAAAAAAATATTAACGGTTATATAAACTTAAGAAGCCGAGATCCAACAACATACCATGATCCAACAAGATGTTAGTGGTCTCATATGGGATATTCCTACTACTGCTATCTGATCTGCTGTCACTACCTACAATCTCACACACTAACATTAATAATACTAATTATAACAAAAGATCTATTATGTATTCTTTTACGCTTACCCCTAATTCTCTTGTTTCCATACATGATGTATTCTCACAATGATCCTTTTATGTTGTGCTGATGGTGTCTCGTTCAAATCCATCTCCTCCAGGTTCACGCTTAAACCATTGGCAAGGTCAATTGCAAGTTTCGCTTCAGTTGAAAACAAAAATTAAGCAACTCATATTTGATCATTTCTATAACAAAAATCAAATAAAAAACACATGATAAATCAAATCGTAACAAATTTAAGGAGAAGATTAAGAACCTAATTAGAAAAAAATAGTCATTCGTTTAGGATTGATGAATCTGGTTGAATCTTTGAATAATCTCGAATACATTTTGTGTGTAAATCTGTCTTGAAGAATGAAGAATCCTAATTTGTTTTGGTGAAACCCACATTATTTTGTATATCGCCGAGTGATATCTTGCAATATATTATAAAGACTTTTGATTTTCTTGTAACTGAAAACTATAAAGGCTCATACTGCACATTACTTGAAACAGCAGCAACACTTCATATTCTCTACATTCATTTACACATGCTTAAACAATTTTGAAGCTATCAAAAGATGGGTTTACCTTGGGTTTAAATCATAAATACTCCCCATTAAATATACAGGAATCTTATATTATATAAGATTAGATGCCCATTGTTGAATTATTTTTTTATAATCAATGGAAAAACCTACCCAACCAACAATTATTTACTACTATCACATCCTTATTAAAATTGAATACTTATATGAATTAGAACATACACTTCATTAAGAGTCCACGTCATTTGATGGTTATAAAAAATTAATGCTTGAGTAATTATACATATATATTAATCAGTAAGATTATCCCCCCGAGGCATTTGCCTTCACATTAAATGCAATGCGACCCGACCCTGCCGGAACCCACCACCGGGTCAAACCGTCAGAGACCACCATCCGACCGGGACAAACGTCCAGAACCCGCCAAATCTAAACTCCATCCTCCCCGCGCGCCCGACCCGCTAACATTGGCAAAGAAATCTGGGCTTCATCACCCCAACGTGACTTTATGAAAACACGTGTTTATATCACCAATCATCCCCATTGTTACTGTTCATTAATCTATTCTCAACCATCAAGCCTCCTCACTCTCTTCTCTCCACTTTCTTTTCACAGAATCAACAACAGAAACCATATGACACATAAACCCCAAAAATGTAAAAAAAACAAATGACAAATCTCTAAGGCAAAGTATTGAGTGGAAGAATGATGAATCCTACGAAGAGAAAAAAGGAAACATTCAAACTCAGAGTCCCATGGTTGGTTTGTTATTTCTTCTCCCACACCCAAAAATGCCCAACCACCGCCATTTCCCCAGCCCCCCAAATGCTCTAGGCTAAAGCCTTATTTTCAACCCAACATCAAAGCAAACAACCAAAGCAAAGAAAAGCTTCATCCAAAAGGAAAGCAAAGACAAAAGCACCAAAAAGCTGCAAACACATCCCCCATCATCTCACTCAAAAATCATCACTCAAAGCTCACCCAACCCAAATGCTCTTTCTTAGCACAATAGCCTCACTATTCCACTCCAGAACAAAGTATCAAAATGCTTGCATCCTTAGCTTCTATGCTGGTGAAAGCTGCCTCTCTCGCAAAGCTAAAGCAAAATTCATTCAACAAAGCTTTTTTCCAAATCAAAGCTGTCCTCCTAGTCATTTCTCCAAAGCTCTAAAGCTCTTTCACCAAATCCAAACCCAAAGAAGAGCTAAAAGCTTACAAAGCTCTAAGCCACTCAAAGAAAAATCAAGAATCTAACGTCCGCCCGACCCGACTTTGGCAAAAGATCTGGCTTCACCCACGTGGTCTTTATGATAACACGTGTTTTATCACCATCATCCCATTGTTACTTCCATTATCTTCTCAGACCTTCCTACCTCTCTCTCTCTCTTCTCTCTCTCTTTCTTTTCACAGATTCACAACAGATTCCATAGATCACATAAACCCTAAAAATGTTAAAAACAAATACATCTCGAGGCTAAAGATGAGTGGAAGATGATGATCCGACGAAGAGAAAAAAAGGAACATTCAAACTCAGTGTCCTGTTGGTTGTTTTCAAAGCTGCTAAATCTGGTCGTGTTGGGAATATTACTTTTCATAAGGTATTATGTTTATGGTTAATTGTAATAATATTTTATTTCTTTATTTGAAATGCATATGTGATCTTTAAGCATGTCAATGGCAATGGCTTTTTAGCTCTATTATGGGAGGTTTGGAAGTGCAAAATTGCTCATCCACCTTTCTCTAATATTTGAACCCGACCTTTATAGTTATTATACAACTTAAATACCTTAAAGTAAAAAAAATCCAAAACAATAATCATCTCTTTGGTCCTTTCTTCTAAATATGACATAACTAATTATACTGATAATATATATGCTTCTTTTGCAGGAGATGAAATATCACACAACTGCTATTAGTCTATTAATATACTAAATAAGAATTTTTAGTTTTGATGGCGACTGAGATTTGTATCGGAGTTGTTGGGGGAGCGCCTGAAAGTCTTGGAGATGGAAAGTAGTCTTTATCTTTTGAATGTATTTGGTATTGCCGTATTGCTTATTCAAAACTGATTATATGCTTTGATTAGTAATGTATCTTGCAATAAACAAGTACCTATCTGTTTACGAAAAGTGCTTATATTGTATTAGAATAAGCAGTTAGTTATTTACGTCACTTGGTAGGTCAAACTAATCGTATATCACTTTTAACCTTTCTAATAATACACTATAATGAAAATACCGAAAGGTTTAAACCGTTAACGGGGTAACCAAATCGGTCACATTAATGGTTTTAGCTTGGGATTAGACACATCGACTCGGCCCGTTTTTTACATCTCAAACCCAATTACCTCTGTCATGGAAACAAGGATTAAACACTACTACAAAGAGCGTATACGAATAACATTTTAGAGATATTTGTTATGTTTTAGTTTTCTATACGTATCATCTAATTGTCACATTCACAAAGTATTGAACTGTTATTGTTGTCTTAACTCATAACCAATATTATTATCTCATTAAAGAAAGCATTACAAGTTAATACCAGGAGACAATGAGCCCATGAGGGCTACCATTTTTTATCTACACGTATCATCTGATTATCATATTTTAACATCATATCTACAATCATAAGGTCAATTTTGTGTTTTCTTATAAATTTTAGGGGTTTATGAGATTATCTGATTAGTTTTTTTCTTTTTTCGTAGGGTCTATTTGGATTCGCTTATTTTACCTGCTTATGAGGCTATTTAATTTTTGGAATTAGCTTCTTACACCCGTGGGTTTATCAGCAGGTTACTTTTTTGGCTTGCTAATAATAATGTACTATGTAGTTTGATTGTGGCTTCAGTAGGTGAAAAACGAATTTCTTTTGCTACTTTTCAGGAAGTGGGAAAGCATGTGGAAAGCTTAATTGTGGAGGATCTTGGAATCAACATGATCCATGAGATATATATGCGGGGGAAGGCTGTGATGAAGGCCCCTAATTATAGAGTATAAAAAACGCATTGCTTCAGGGGAGGTATTTGATGATTACGGTTCATAGATGTATTTTATCGCGTATATCTTTTACGGATAATATTAACTTGATCTGACCTATTCAAAACAAAACTTGAACAGTTACATCGACTACTTGCTATCAGAAGCATAAACATTTACATATGAACAGCGCATCAGACACTAATATGGTCACCACATAATGGGCGATGTATGGAGTTACAAAAAACCCAAAATGCAGGTTCGTCTAATGTATTGTTTACGAAAATATGCTGCAAATAACTATCAAATGTTTTATCTTTTATCAGCTGATCATAAAATTGTATTCTTTCAATAAATTGCTTTAGGATGTTTTTAGCTTTCATCTTGAGTAGGAGCTTAAACCACATTGTGTTGTTACATTTTATTGTAACATGTGTTCCATTATTTGATGCAGGTGCATCCTGAGATCATCGTGTTAATCACACAGTCAAACTCTACGGTAAGTAATACAATTGTAAGAGGAATATGTACAACTGTACAAGTGATATCGTGCTTATTACATTCTTTTCTCGCCGGTGCTTGGATCAGCTTATTTTTAGGCCTTACGGACTTATTTGAATTAAAAAAAGCTCGTATGCTCATTTTTTTTCGGGCTTATGAGCTTATGGCTTATTTAAGTCCATAAGCTCAGCACGTCGGCCTAATAAATTCATAGGCCAAAAAAGGGCCTACGCGGTTTTTCAACTTCAATTAAGCCCACCAGCCTACAAAATAAGCTAATCCAAACTCCCCCTTAGTTTCTTATTTAAATGCACGGTTCATATTCTGCTCTATGTTGCGTGGTTGCATCTTATGTTATATCAGCTGATCATAAAATTGTATTCTTTCAGTAAATTGCTTTAGGATGTTTTTGCTTTCATCTTGAGTAGGAGCTTAAACCACATTGTGTTGTTACATTTTATTGTAACATGTGTTCAATTGTTTGATGCAGGTGCATCCTGAGATCGTCGTGTTAATCACACAGTCAAACTCTACGGTAAGTAATACAATTGTAAGAGGAATATGTACAACTGTACAAGTGGTATCGTGCTTATTACATTCTTTTCTCGCCGGTGTTTGGATCAGCTTATTTTTAGGCCTTACGGACTTATTTGAATTAAAAAAAAGCTCATATGCTCATTTTTTCCGGGCTTATGAGCTTATGGCTTATTTAAGTCCATAAGCTCAGCACGTCGGCCTAATAAATTCATAGGCCAAAAAAGGGCCTACACGGTTTTTCAAATTCAAATAAGCCCACCAGCCTACAAAATACGCTAATCCAAACTCCCCCTTAGTTCCTTATTTTAACGCAACGGTTCATATTCTGCTCTGTGTTGCGTGGTTGCATCTTATGTTAAATAAAATAACCTGGCACGTACTTTTAATGATGTTTTTTTCCTTCACTGATGTCTGCTCATTTCCGTTCTTTATAGAGACACAATTCGGACGTTGCAAAATAGCTCAGTGGCAAGAATCCAAATCACACGAGATGCGGAGGCTGATCCCCATTCGGCAAATAATCAAAGTGAGAACTTTATTATCTTTTACATCTTTCTTGAATGATGAAACGGATAAAAAAAGGTTGAAATAATTTGCCGTTTAAATCATAATTTGTAGATTGGGCATGCGATGAGACAATAATCAAGTTTTTGCTTGGATTGCTTTGCATGCAGTCTGATGATGACATTGTTTAGGTGCATGATGTGTCGGTATTACTGGATGCATGTTGCGCTAGAAAGAACGGCGAAAGCATGAGGTACATTTCCATCGTTCGATATCCGTATATTAGTTTTTGGCTATTTGTTTACGATTCCTTAGTTCTGATGGAAGATACATAAACGGTTGAGATTTTTGTTTGGGAAATGGGTAACATACTAGAATGTGACCTGCTAAAGGGTACATATGTCAAGCTGCAATCGCATACATTGGACTTTATTAATATGTCCAACCCAAAAGCAACTAAAATCCGCTAAGAAAATCTTGGTCCTGGTCCTCTATTAGAGTGTGACTAGTTGGGGGTCTGGCTACGGGTCATTTTTAGCATATGTCAACATGGAAATGGGTCGGGTTTTAATGCTGAACAGATTTCTTTGTTCTTTTAACTTTCTTTTATTTTATTTTGTAGCTGATTGAAATAATTTATACTATTGAAACGTATGAGAAATATATGCAAATATTGGTGAGACATTGGTTATTTTAGTGACACTTAACTTTCGCCATTTAACCCTTTAGCACATGTTAAAACAGGTCAACCAGTGTATAATTTCCATCCTATATTTGAACTTTTTTACACTTTTAAGTTGCTATTTTCATGGATTAATTGTCCAAGTAGTAGCTTCATGTGGGGCACATCTGTATTTTATATGGGAAAACACTATAACTGAAGTATACCGACAAACGCTTTTGTTCATTTTCATGAATGATTAATGAACTAATAATGTGTTTGGATACATTATCATTGCAACACTAATGTAATCTCTAAGTAAGACCAGGATTAGGTGGTTTGGTTCTATGCATTATATATGTATACCTCTCCGTTATCTAAACACGTTGAGCTATTATTATCTTATGTGAGCGATGACTTCTGAGTTACTTAATAATATTTTAGTAGTTATTATGAGAAGTTACATGTCCTCTATTCTTAAATCTTCACTACGCCCAGGGTTTTTGCGGCTAAATAAAGTTGATTTTATACCGGGGCCATCAGAATATTACACATTGAGTTGGAGACTCAGGTATCAACCATTTTCCGCCGCTTATGCAAGCCTACTTGGTTTAAAGAATATTATTGTTTTGTAGATAACTGCCTTATTGATCGTATTATCCAAAATGACGGTGTTCTGCAATTGAGGTTAGATATTCAGATTGTACATATGTATTGTTTTATTCTTAATTAACCCCGTATAGAATAAATGAATGAGTTTAGTATTTTCTGTATAGTCTTTTTAGAAAAAAAGGATTTTTTTAAAGTTGTTATCCAATCTAGCAAGTAGTGTTTTCTATAACTCAGTAGCGGCAATTGCGACCCATTAACTTACAAGTAGTTTTCGAGCTGTTTTTTGTTCTCAAACTGTCTGATAAATTGACAAAGTAAGGCTAAAGGGTTTGCGTATGTCAATAGAATTGTATTCTTAATAATGAATGATAATTCAACAAAATTTGTAATAATGAATCTATAATCAACAATTTTTTTTCTTTGCTGCACAGAAAGGGTTTACGGCTCCACACTATCTGTCATGGCCTTCTTCTGAGCCACCCAGAAAATGGTAATACACCCAATTTCCGAACCTCAATAACTACTTTTTCCTATTCTTGCTCTGTTTATACCACACTAAGTTGAAACCATAGATGGAAAATAATTGTTGATGTTATTTTTTTTTCTGTAGTCTAGCATAAAAGAACTAGCTACAGACATGAGTCCACAAAGAAGAAGATCGAATGAAAATCCATAAAGACTACTTGCACGACGGAAAATATACATTTAGTAGTAGTATGCTTTGTACACCCTTCTGATCTTAGCTAGACACTACTTGGCAATAACAGGCTTTGTAATTCTGTTACTCCAAACTTAATAACCAAGTATATATATTGACGTTGCATACATTATTATCGTATACAGATTAATCAACAATGGCTTCCAACAAAATCATCAATGACAAAATCAAACGCACCCGCGGCGAAGCGCGGGCTCCCAAACCTCGTTTAAAAATTAATTCTTAATATTGTATGTTTGAGTGAATTAATGCTTGAAACTTATGATTTCTAACATGAACTTATAGTGGAATACATATTTGTTAGTTTCTAAAGCTAGTTTAGGTTAGTATACGATTAAGATTAATTTAAGCTAGTTATGTTAAGTTTTCTTATGTAATATTACTTGCCTTTCAAGGCAAGTAATTAGCTTTGTTTTAGGAAGTTTGTGTTTGAGTCGGCTGAGACCATGCCAAGTCCTAGTCGGTTAGGAATGCCCCTCATCTCTAAAATAGAGATGAGGGGTAAAGGTCTCAAATCATCCCATCTTGTATTCATTCCTTTATCGATTGACATTTATAAAACATAGATCATTTGACTAACTTTGTGGTGTATGTTATTCATTCTTCTCGTTTATTTGCTCTTCAACGTGTTTCGTTTGAAGGTGATACTTGTGCTCGATACAACTCGCGATCTAACATTTCGCGATCGAACTTCGGGGTTGTTGTAGTAATTGTCCAACAAGTGGTATCAAAAGCCGCATGTATTGTGGTCTTGAAGTTTGTGTGCTAGGTCGTAGTTTTGAGGTTCGAGCAAAGAAACGGTTTTGGGTTTTTTCAAATTGTTTTCTTGTAGTTGCAGTTGCGGAACGAAGAAGACTATTGAAGTATTTTTTTAATATATCATGTGAAGCTAAAGTAAGAAAAAGAAACCACTGATTAGTTTGTTTTCTTTTGCACGTTGTTAGTATAATACTACAAATTAGTACATACTACAAAGGTGATCATTAGTTTATAACTAGTGCAAAAGGTTCGAATATTATATAGAGCAATTAATATTTGACTTTGTGTAATCGTCTTTTTAGGTTTTTAAAGATCGAGTATTGTAACACCCCCAAATTGGGTCGCAGCGGAATATGGGTCCGGGGCGTGTTACTTCTCAGATCAATAACACAAGATATATATAGAACGACCAAAAAGTCGTTTGAAAACGATACATTGGTTTTAACAAAGTAATTGTTACATAAGCCCGAAGCTTAACTTGTTCACTTGATCAAAATACAAAGATTTCAGCCCATAACAGATAACAAAATAAAATGCGACAAAATCTTTAATGCATGACATCCAATTCAAAACCACCAATGTATCCATCGCACCTCGTGCTTATTGATCCCCTGAAAAACATTGCTTTAAAACGTCAACAATAATGTTGGTGAATTCATAGGTTTGATAAATCATATATTGTAGGACCACAAGATCTCCCAAGTGTATGATAATGCAACAGATGCAGATATCATATAAATGTAATTACGTTGCTCTAAGCTCATGACACTAATGCTTGACATGTATGGATGCCAAATTAATGGTCGTTTGCCCGTGGTGATGTTCTAACCCGCAACATCCTATATTCGACATGGTATACGTTCGTTTCGCTAGTGATAGCTAATCACCCGAACGGGGTTGTCAAACCCAATAGATCTATTCATAACATTCGCGCTCACAATCCTAGCAATTGACAGTTCATGATAATGGGCTCAGATATGGGTTATCGCTACTTAGGCAACACGTAATCATAATATAAAAGTATCCACTTGTGTCAAGTTGTAAAACATTGCATGTTTCTCACCCTAAAAACTTATAAAACAAAAGCATGTAAAACGTGGGTCTATGAACTCACCTTGAGTGAGCGAATAACAAGAATATCACAGA
>BQNB010036009.1:32591-48114 GCA_026074375.1 Tanacetum coccineum | reverse complement strand
GGATTACAAAACTTGAAAAGGAAATTACATTTAAAAGAAAATAACAAGCTGAAAATTAAAAACTACTCTAATCTACTCCTACTCCTAGTTACTCCTAATCTGTGAGTGAGGAGCTTTATATATAGGCTGAGAGACAAACTTTTAGTCTTCAAAAGCTCCTTTTGATCTTGACCATTGATTCCCTCTAATCATTGGATAGTATCTTTCATTCGTTGGATTAATTGAGTGAGCACACGGATTGCCAGCGTGGCATTCCGTGTGTCAGACCTTTTGTGCTTCTTTTATACTCACTTTAGTGCAAAATCCCAAGTCCTTGTGTGTTTCTTTCTTAAGCCCGCGTGTCATTCTTGTAGGGATTGACCAATGGGAGCCTCTCATGACGTATTACTCTGCCAGCTTGTCTCTAGTCACTTGAATTGTAAGGCCACGTCCTCAATTTCCATTTGCCCTTTGATTTGAGTGAGTGGTAAATCGGGGAAGACAATGAATAGTAAAAGGGAAATACGCGCCCTTTTTATTACTTTTTTATCCCATTTGATTATTTTGACCGGGGTGTTGGGAGGGTTGACTTGGGCTTGGTTTATGGGCCGGGTAAAAGGATTTTGGGCCATGGGTTTTTATTAAAAGGGTCGGGTTTGTTTTTGGGTTATTATAAAGGAGATAACGAGTGTTAACTCTTTATATATTAAAGAGTTAACACCGTTAGGGCTTAGGGACCATTTTTGCAATTTGGTTTATTTGAGGGGCTGATTTGGGGTTTTTGGGTTTTGTCTTTCCATGTTTGACCAGGTTTGACTTGTTGACCAAAGTTGACCAAGAGTTGACTTTTGACCATTGATAGCAAACTTCCGGCTCTTGTAAACTCTTTATCCGTTCCCGTGTTCGTGTTTATCCGGTTTTGACCATTTTTCTGTGATTTTTGCAATATCCGTACCTACACAATCATAAAGACAAAACAAGCAATGTACAAGCGTTTTATGCATAATTTTGGTCTTTTAAGGGTCATTTTGAGTATAAAACAGATATGTGTTTTCACACATATCAGTTATGCTAATATAATAAAAAAAGCATTTGGTATTATTACGATCTTGTTAATCTTAAGCTTACATTGAAAATCCTATCGTGTCTAATCTTACCAAATTTATTCATCAACTTTGATTATATACTCATAACGGTACAGGTCGAAAGACCCGTTGTGATCTATATAGTTTTAAAGATTTATCTACGGTCTTTATATTTTGGTTGGAGAAATCCGCTTACATTAATTGATAAACAAAATAGATTTGATATAATAGTAACTTGATTATTTGCGTGACACATGGGATTAAGTTAACTAATATAAGTATTAAGTTAAATCAAGTTAATTTGTGAAAGCGTTTTTTGATGAAAAAACCTTTTTATAAGTTAAGTCTTAAAATCAAAGATCGTAATCATTACCATTTCTACTTTAGTATATGAAACTACCCGGGTAGTCATATTTCTTTATCATTGAAACTCCCCATTATCAGTTATCCATTATTCATCTTGAAAAAGTAATTATAAATTGTTTTAATTATTGTGATTATACGAACATAATCAAATCCATGTGGACGATCTAGTCTTACCCTAAACTATACTACATACGAGGGTTATAATTTTCCCGTGTGTTTCTTAATAATTAACCGGTAATTCTAGTCTTATAAATTTATAACTTTTGAAACACATCAAAGTTTTTGGCGCCGCTGCCGGGGATTTTAAACTGCTATAATCACTTATTAGTTTTTAAAACAAATATTAATCGTTATTTCCCCTAAAATATCATTTTGCTCGTTTTTTGTGACTTTCGTGCAGAAAGTGCACTGCACTTTCTGCAGTCAAAACATTTTTCTTAAAACGTTCTCTAAAATCTATTCTCAAATATATCACTTTGGATGCATACACGTGCCTCCAATTCTGAACTTGTCGAACCACTAGTTGAACCTGAACGAATCTTGAATCGTAGACTTCGTTGACAAAACAGGAGAGTTTCGTTTGAACGAAGAAACAAATGACCAAACACCCAAGAATAACCTACCCACATGTCCTTGATATCAATTATTTCCGTCATTTTCTAAATCTTCTTGAAAATTTTAATCCTATGGATGATGAACCCATGTGGGCAGCCGACCGTGTTGTCGCCCCGACTCTCGGTCCCGTAATCACTATTCCTGAAACCGCAAACGACTTTGTCATTTTAAGAAATCACTTGACTCTGGTCAAAGGAAACCAATTTGATGGTACAATAAAAACCGATCCTCATAAACACATCTACGAATTTCTCGATGTATGCGATATGTTTAAATACAGAGAAACCAAAAATGAAGCAGCCCCCTAATGATGTTTCCCCTATCACTTATGGGTGAAGCTAAAACTTGGTTGGATGAACTCAACGAAGGAACCATCGAATCCTAGGATGAAACTTCAGTAACTCTCTTTTTCTAAGGCCGATATTACCCCAACTCTATTTCGATCGGAACTCTCGGAGAATTCGAGCTTTTTTCCCAATATGAATACGAAACTCTAACCTAGGATTGGCTTGTCATGTAGACATTGCCTCAGAGAAATTGCTCTTGGTCACATCTCACCAAAGGGAACATTAATCAAAATCTTTATATCTCGGCCTTAACAAAACTATCCAAAGAAGCTCTGGGTCGTCACAGTTGGCGCTAAAAATTTTCAGTTACAATATTTACCGTTACAAAACACCAAATCAAGCCTATCAACCCCTCGAAGACAAAGTCTTACTAAAACTCGATTGGACTAAAAACCAAAAACCTAAACCATCTCTGAAGAAAACTATAGCTTTCACTGATGAAGGCAACAGTAATTCTGATACTGATAAAATTATGACAAGAGTGGATGCCATGACCATGAAAATGAATGCTCAATACAAAGAAATCCAATTTTGTGCCAAATGTAATCACTATAGAGGTAATCACTCAACCACAAATTGTAACGATGATGACACACCTATGTCTCGCAAAGAAGAAGAAAAATTTACGCAAACCTTCTGACGTACACGTTTTTACAATGACTACCGCGACCGTGACTCGAATCGCGATAATTGGTGTTTAAGCAAAAGAAACGATTATAATCGAAACTATGATCGACCCAACATCGATGACAAATACGATCTCCAAAAACAATTAAGCAATTTTATGAAATCTCAACAATGAACAAACGCTTTTGTTAAAGATACGTTCATGGAACTTAAAACCAAACTCGAAACAACAACTAAAAATCATCAAGCCTCGATCCAAAATTTAGAATCAAAATTCGACCGACTTGCTGACAAGCAATCTGCTCGACCCTCTTGATATCTTCCAAGTAACACTCGACAAAATATAAAAGGTAATCTATCTAAACCATACTAACCTCCGCAAGCTCAAAACGAGAACATAAAATCCGTATTTACACGAAGTGGTAAATCCTATGACCCACCCACCAACCAAAATGATCTTCAAAATGACTCTCAGAATCCTATAAATTTCGATAGTGATGATGACGATGAAGAATCAACACCAACACCTAGACCGCAAACTCAAAAACCAATCAAAGAATCACCTATTCCTAAACCATATAAACCAAAAATTCCATATCCTCACCGCCTTCCAAAAGAGAAAATGGAAGCCCAATACAGAAAATTCCTTGATATGATTCAAGTCGTTCGAATCAACATACCTCTTATCAATGCATTAGCTGGAATGCCGAATTATGGCAAATTTATTAAAGAACTCGTAAGAAACAAGCACAAGCTTGAACAAATCTCATCCGCTTTCCTTAGCGATGAAAGTTCGGCTATGATCCAAAATAAAGTTCCACCCAGACTCGGAGACCCCGTAAGTTTCCTTATTCCTTGTACCTTTGGCAAAACTTTCTCTTGCATTGCCTTAGCCGATCTTGGCGCTAGCATTAATCTTATGCCATATTCTCTATACGCAAAACTATCTCTTGAAACTCTTAAACCAACTAAAATGAGTGTAAGATTAGTAGATCGATCATTCCAATTCCCTATTGGAATAGCTGAAAATATGCTCGTTAAAGTTGGCAAATTCACTTTTCTCGTGGATTTCGTTATTCTCGAAATGGAAGAAGATAGTAAAGTTCCCCTTATCCTAGGAAGACTATTCCTACACACCGCAGATGCAGTAATACGTGTTAAACAAAAACAACTCAATCTTGGAATTGGCACAAAACGAATGACTTTTTTCTATCGATTCTGCGAAGAAACACTCTTATTATAATGATGATACATGTTTTAGCATTGACGTCTGATGACATCAAATAACGTCACTTTATTATTTCATTTATCCCATCTATTTTACCCACTTTTATATAATTATTGCATTATTTGGTACTTAATTACTTTAAAGGTGATAAATTCAGTAATTCAGGAGTGTTTTGTGAAGACAAGCTAAAAGGCGCATAATTTAGAGCTAAAACGAAGATATTTATAGATTGTTAATTTTTGACCAATACGCCGTATCCAACAAAAGAGATACAGCGTATCAGCGCCTAAACTTCACAAGAAAACGCGTTTGACCAATTCCCAATACGACGTATCCCTTCTGTCAACATATGTTGTATCCATGAAGATAACTATTTGAAGATACAGTAAATAAAGTAAATTGGGAAATATATCACTGATTAATTGAGAACGTAGCACACACTCTAAGAAATCCAGCCAAATACGCCGTATCGACCTTACCAGATACGGTGTATCGAGTCTTTTTCAGACACTATAAATAAAAGACTCAAAAATGAGTTTTCAGTGTGCAATATCATATTCTTTATACCATACTCGATAAAGACAAATTTTAGAAGAGAAGATCAGCCACCAAGGTCAAGCATTGATCACGAATCCATAGAAGACATCGTGTAATTTTTACTCTCTTAATCGTTCGATTTTTATTGTTTGATTATGCTTGTATAATTACAATGGTTATGGGCTAATACCCTCGTGTATTAGCCATCTTAATGAAAGTTTAATGTTTGGTTTATTTTAAAATTGATTTCTTAATTTATCATTAATTGTTTAATTATGTTTAGTACCTCATACTTGTTTATGTGTTTGAATATGCGACCTATCATTCAACTAGATCTAGTGATACGAACCAAGTAATCTAGATACCGGGATAGCTCTCCATATCGTGTTTTATATTACTGGACCAATAGGATCACAAATAACGTTCTATCTTTGTCTTTGAATATAGCTTATTGGACCGTAGGTGTCCCGCTTAAGTTTCAGCCATCAATGCTCTTAATAACTGATAAAGATTTGAATAGTGTACTACCAGTATATAAAACACTGTCAAACAATAAGTGGGTAAAGTCTCGATTGTCTCTTTCTAACTATGAACCCCAACTGCATTTGATTTCCCTAAGATAGATTATAATATAGAGCAAAGGAGCTTATTCGGATCAATTAATAAGTAACATAATAATCGTGCTAGGACTTAGGATGATGTCCCTCCTAATTCTTAAGAATGAATAATCCATCATCGAGAAAAGTATAAATCATTGGCCCTAAAACAAACAAACAACATTTGATAGATTTATGGATTTAATATGGCTAATACAGTTTTCTATCATTTGGCTTGTACCGCTTTTCTATCTTCTAATTTTCTTCTTTTGTGTTTATTGTCTATTGAATTGATATTTGTCTCCACCAAACCTGTGCCAGTCTCTCAGGCTGAAAACCCCCATATCATTAGACAACGTATATAGCATAGGTTTAACCAGTAAATAGACTAATTAGAACTAATTAAAATACTGATAGAATATAGGATTAATGTTTCACTCTTAGTGTTCGACACCCTACTTACCGTGAACTCCATCTTGACCGGGTACACTGCTCGTTAAAGTGTTGTTTTAGGTTTGTCGGCTAAATATAAATTTAAAACTTGATAATCAAATAATTGACCCTACACGACAGCACATCAGGTTTTTGGCGCCGCTGCCGGGGAGTGAATTAATTAAACCTTATTCTTATTAGTATTTCTAACCATTAATTAGTTTAGTTTTGTGTAATCTAATTATTTACATTCTGTTTGTATTTATTCGCATTGTGTGTTTAAAAATTGTTTGTTTAAATTCCCGCCTTTAATTGTTTTTAAATAGTATTCTGTTCTGACTTATCACCTGATACGCCGTATCGACCAGTTGGATACGACGTATCAAACCTTCTACCTAGAACAACGTATTGAATTCTATAGTCTAAACGACGTATTCTGTAAACTTAATACGGCGTACTGGCATTCAACAGACCTATACGGCGTATTCCAATTAATAAAATACGGCGTATCTGTCAACTGATATAGTAGCAGAAGCAATTTTTTGTTATCGGTTTCCTGTTTATTATGTTCCCTTCCCCATGGGCACATCCTACTGAATATTTGTGCTTAATTTTAGGAAACCATTTGACGAACAATGGCAAAAACTATTCTGAATGAAGCTCAAGCAAGACAAAATCTTGCTGAACCAAGGGACGAAAGCAATGTGAAATTCAAATTCGGCAAGGAATTATTAACAGAACTACAAAATAATACTTTCAGCGGATGGTGTGAAGAAGATGTGATCGGGCATATCAGAAAAGTTCTTAAAATACTAGACTTGGTCAAAATGGCCGGTGTGAACTCTTTTCAACTCCGCATGAAAGCCTTCCCTCTCTCACTTTCGAAGGACGCGAAAAAAAATGGTGGATGAACGAGGGAGATGGGAATATTACCACCTGGGAAGAGTTAGTGAGGAAATTTTTCAAGAAATTTTATCCCCTATCATGTGGTAGCAATTATGATAAGATGTGCGACAATGATGAAGAAGGTCGTGATCCACTCGAATTCATACCTTGGAGGAACTCGAAGTTCAAGGACCACAAAAAAGTGGACGAGACAACTAAACGTGCACTATTGTATACCTGGATAGAAATAGGAAATGAGGAAGGACTATTGAATGATGAAGTTTTGAGCAATGAAGAATGGGAGGAGCATAAATATGGGAACCCTCCTAACGACTCATTCCCCAAACCCTAATGAAAAGGACAAAAACTACCATAACGAAAATAATAGGAACGCTGACAAATTGAGTGGTATGCATCCAAGTGGCGTGCCCCACTCCGAGAAAATAAATAATGAACAGCCTAACGAAGGAGTATGTAGAGTGGACAAATTCGAAGTGATCAAATACACGATTGGAGATAATGAAGAATTCTTAGCCATATGCATACGCGAATGTGACTCTTGGGCACAAACTATTAATGGAGTATCAAGTATTTACCATGACATCTTTCGCAAAAAGGATGAAGGATGGACCGTACATCGCACCAAGTAAATACAACAAAGTGGAAAAAGGTCTAACTTAAAAACCAGCTGAAACAAAAGTGCTTCCCGAGAGACAACCCGGTCATTTTAATTGTTTGTTGCATTTTAATTGTTTGTTGCACGAGTCTGTCTTCCCAGACACTCCATACTGCGTATCGAACCCCTCTGCATACGGCGTATAGACGTGTCTGTACGTTATTAGTTTTAAAAACTAAATATTTAATTTCCAGTAATTTAATTGTTTTTACATGAATCATACGGCGTATCTTAGGGTTTGGGATACGACGTATTGATCCCTGTACAGTTGTGTGTTTAATTATTTTCCTGTATCATTGTAGCGAGATAGAAATTGCACTTGTCTTTTAATATTTTATGCAGGACCTTGCTGAAACTATGATATGGTATATTCTGAAAAAGACATGTGTTGAACTTATTCGGGCATTCTGAAGCCCTAGTCAACACACTTTTGGCTTAAGAACTCATCTTGGAGAATTATCACGGGCAAAACCTCAGGAAGTTTTCCGTTCTAATTATATTTTCTCTTATTATTTTATTGTTTTATCTATACAACGAGGACGTTGTATAATTTAAGTGGGGGGGGGATAGAGAATTAGAACGTACTTGTCTTCTTTTTTACAAAATAACATGCTACGTGCTTAAAAGTGCTAAAAAAGGCTAAATTTAAACTTTTTTTTCAGCATGACTTTTTTAAAAATCACTAGTTACATTACCTAGTGCACTATAACCTTTGATACATATTGTGAGAATTAAGCCTATTTCGTTTCTAACTGTTTACCTTAAAATTCCACAAAATTATGAGTGTGCCAGTGATGTAGTGACTTTAGAACTTGGCATGGTATATCACTCGAGACCGAAATGATAAGTACTATGGATTTAGATGGAAGAACATGTTCAACTGATAAATTTCTAGGATTAAACCAAATAGCCTACATGTCGTAAAATTAATTAACTACACTGGTTAGTTAAATCATGTGTAACCCTTTGATTACTCTCATTTTTAGAGTAAATCCCCTAGAACAACCTGTTGAGCCATTCTTTTCTTTTTCTACACCATATTATATGTTTCGTTACACCTTTGCACATTAGCCTACCGTGTAGATTAAGCCTATTTTAATCAAAGTTGCTAGTTGTTTTCGTGTAAAGTTTTGTATTTCCTACGTCAAAGTGAAATTTTTCTATCTCTGTAATGGTCGGGAAATTGCACAATGCAATGAGAAAAATATGTAGCTCGTAAGTTTTGCTACTTTTGCGATTATGAATCATTTCCGAAGAAGAAGTGTTACAAGGAAAAGATTATATGGATGAATTATGACAGTGAAGACGGTGAAATAAAACCGAGATTTATGATGTATTGCAAAAAAAAGAGAAGGAAGAAAAATAGTCGGTTCAAAAGAAGCTTATACCAAAAGAATCACTTGGAAGGATCGATTATTCGTTGATACATTACAAAAAATAAAAGATATAAAGTCTTGTAAAGAGTGGTCGATATCACCTCTTACTCTGTAAAAGTGTGTAAAGATCGGGATGTAAGGGAAGTTAACCGTTATGGGAACGCCAACTTAGGTTGTATTTGTCATTTCTATGATCGAGGCGTTTGTCTATATGTTTGAGTCTTTGTCATGGAACAGTCGGGGGAAAGTTACTAGCAACCGTACCTTATTTGTTAGCTTAATCTATTTGTTTCGTAAATTTTGTTTAACACCCATTTACTTCCCTTTCCTAGCAACTAATCTTAGTGTCTACTAGAACGAGGACTTGTACGAGCATGCATGTCTATTCCGTCGTTACGGCCATGTATGCATGTCTCAGCTGCCTTGTTGGATGACGACTTTCGGTGAAAGTTAGAAACTTCCTACCCTATATCATTCTTCATCCTAAGCGCTGGTTAAACACGAACAGGGATGTGATCGGATTGTATATGTCTATTTCGTCGTTACGGCCGTGTATGTACGATGCAGCTGCCTTGTTGGTGTGGTACTTATAGTGAAAGACTGTTGAATGATCAACCCTAAGCCTTTTTAACCCAATTTATCTTTTGACTTGTTTCTCCTTAGCTTTAGCGGTGGAGATGTGTATCTTTGCCAAGCCTATGATACGAAACTAATCACGACCGAGCAATTGAGCGTACCAATTAAATGTTTCACCCTAGATTAGTTGAGTGATCTGAGTGTTTTCATTTCCATATTTTGTGAGGAGCTTGGTTATGTATAGGTGATTAGGACAAAACGATGCTTAAACAGAAAATCCTCAACTTCGGTTGGGACACATTTTCATAAACAAAAACTTTTCTAAAGTCTACTTGAGGACAAGTAGGATTTAAGTAGGGAGATATTTGATGACATCAAATAACGTCACTTTATTACATCATTTATCCCATCTATTTACCCACTTTAATATAATTATTGCATTATTTGGTACTTAATTGCTTTAAAGTTGATAAATGCAGTAATTCAGGAGTGTTTTGTGAAGACAAGCTAAAAGGCGCATAATTTGGAGCTAAAATGAGGATATTTGTAGATTGTTGATTTTTGACCAAAACGTTGTATCCAACAAAAGAGATACGGCGTATCAGCGCCTAAACTTCATAAGAAAACGCGTTTGACCAATTCCCAATACGGCGTATCCCTTTTGTCTACATACGCCGTATCCATAAAGATAACTATTCGAAGATACAGTAAATAAAGTAAATTGGGAAACATATCACTGATTTATTGAGAACGTAGCATGCACTCCAAGGAATCCAGCCCAATACGCCGTATCGACCTTACCAGATACAGCGTATCGAGTCTTTTTCAGACACTTTAAATAGAAGACTCAAAAACAAGTTTTCAGTGTGCAATATCATATTCTTTATACCATACTCATTAAAGACGAATTTTAGAAGAAAAGATCAGCCACCAAGGTCAAGCATTGATCACGAATCCATAGAAGACATCGTGTAATTTTTACTCTCTTAATCGTTCGATTTTCATTGTTTGATTACGCTTGTATAATTACAATGGTTGTGGGCTAATACCCTCGGGTATTAGCCATCTTAATGAAAGTTTAATGTTTGGTTTATTTTAAAATTGATTTCTTAATTTATCGTTGATTGTTTAATTATGTTTAGTACCTCATACTTGTTTATGTGTTTGAATATGCGACCTATCATTCAACTAGATCTAGTGATACGGACCAAGTAATCTAGATACCAGGATAGCTCTCCATATCGTGTTTTATATTACTGGACCAATAGGATCACAAATAACGTTCTATCTTTGTCTTTGAATTATGAGCTTAGTTAGACCGGTAGGTAACCCGCTTATGTTTCAGCAATCACGCTCTTAATTAACTAATAAAGATTTGAATAGTGGACTACCAGTATATAAAACACCGTCAAACAATAAGTGGGTAAAGTCCCATTGGGCTAGGGTTTTTACAGGATCACCACTGCTTTGATTCCCTAAGATAGATTATAATTAACCTAAAGGATGCTTTATACGGATGCGTTAATTGCGACAGGATTAATCGTGTCTAGGTCTTAGGATGATGTCTAGCCTAAGTCTTAATAATGATATGTCGCTTCGAGATAAGTAAATCATTGCACTAAAACAAACAAACCAACATTGAACTGGATTTAATATGACTAATACAGTTTTCTATCATTTGGCTTGTACCGCTTTTCTATCTTCTGATTTTCTTCTTTTATGTTTATTGTGTATTGAATTGATATTTATCTCCACTAAACCTGTGCCAGCCTCTCAGGCTGAAAACCCCCATATCATTAGACAACATATATAACATAGGTTTAACCAGTAAATAGACTAATTAGAACTAATTAAAATACTGATAGAATATATGATTAATGTTTCACTCTTAGTGTTTGACACCCTACTTACTGCGAACTCCATCTTGACCGGGTACACTGCTCACTAAAGTGTTGTTTTAGGTTTGTCGGCTAAATATAAATTAAAAACTTGATAATCAAATTATTGACCCTACACGACAACACGTCAACGTCATTGATGAAATCTTATAGGAAGATTTCGATGCTCTTCTCAATGAAGGAAGTAAAATCCTTTACTGCATCGAGGGAACTCCTCTCGAAGATCAAATCTTTACCGAATTTGATGAATTCATGGCTATGAATATCGAAGAAAACTTTGAATCTAATTCTGATAAAGAAGAAATACCCTTTGAAAAAATCACCTTTGATACTGACTATAAGATCAAGAAATCTCTTGATGAACCTCCAACGGATCTTGAACTCAAACCGCTTCTTGATCACCTAGAATACGCATTCTTAGAAGAACCTTCTTTTTTTATTGTGATCATATCATCTCAGCTTACCGAACAAAACAAAAATAAGCCCGTCTTTGTTCTTAAGAAGCACAAGCAAGCTTTTGCTTGGAAGACAACCGACCTTCCTGGTGTTTGTCCGTCTTTCTCTAAACATAAAATTCAACTTCTAGATGACAAAAAACCAATTGTTCAAAAGCAAAGAAGATTTAAACCGAATATACAAGAAGTTGTTAAAAAAGAAATCGTTAAACTCCTCGATACCGAAATTATATATCCAATCGCCGATAGCCCTTGGGTAAGTCCCATCCATCGTGTACCAAAGAAAGGCGGTATCACAGTAGTCACAAACGAGAAAAATGAACTTGTCCCAACAAGAACCGTTAAGGGTTGGCGAGTTTGTATTGATTATCGTAAACTCAATGAAGCAACAGCAAAAGATCACGTTCCATTGCCATTCATGGATCAAATGTTAAAAAGACTCACAGGAAATAAATACTTATGTATCCTTGATGGTTTTTTGGATATTTTCAAATACCAATCGATCCTACATATCAAGAAAAAACAACGTTCACATGCCCTTTCAGAACATACGCTTATAGGCGAATGCCTTTTGATTTATGTAATGCTCCCGCTACTTTCCAAAGATGCATATTAGCTATCTGTCATGACATGATCGAAGAATCCGTAGAAGTATCCATGGACGATTTTTCCGTATTTGGAAACTCCTTCGATAACTATTTAATAATTTCAACAAAATGCTTCAATGTTATAAAGATGCAAATCTTGTCCTTAATTGGGAAAAATATCACTTTATGGTTAAAGAAGAAATCGTTCTTGGACACAAAGTGTCCGGAGGAGGCCTTGAAGTTGACAAAGCCAAAATCGACGTAATCTTTAAGCTTCACCCCCTACTAATGTCAAAGGCATTAGAAGTTTTTTAGGTCATGTAGGGTTTCTACCGACGTTTCATTAAAGACTTTTAAAAAATTACTCGTCCTTTAACAAAGTTGCTTGAAAAAGATACTCCATTCGAATTTAACGATGAATGTCATAAAGCATTTAATTCGTTAAAAGAAAAACTCACGTGCACTCCTGTAATCATGAACCCAAATTGGAATCTTCCATTTGAGTTAATGTGTGATGCCAGTGAATTCGCAGTTAGAGCAGTCTTAGGACAAAGAGAGGGAAAACACTTCATCCCATCTATTTTGCAAGCAAAACTCTCAATGCAGCTCAACAAAAGTATACTGTTACAGAAAAAGAACTTATGGGTGTAGTCTTTGCATTTAATAAATTCCTGACCATAAATTCCTAGACCTTGAAGAGATGCATCACAGTAAACGACAAAGTCATCATTTCCTTCTAGTAATGTTAAGATTGGAGCTTCACAAAGTCTTTGTTTTAGCAATTGGAAAGCCGTCTCTTGATCTTTTTCCCAGATATACTTCTTGTTTTTCTGGGTTAGTTTAGTCAAAGGCTTTGCAATCTTTGAGAAACCTTGGATGAATCTTCGGTAATAGCCGGTGAGTCCTAAGAATTGACGAACTTACGTAGGTGTAGTGGGAGATGCCCAGTTCTTAACTGCATCAATCTTGGCGGGGTCAACATGAAGTCCTTGACTATCAATTAAGTGTCCAAGAAATTGCACCATGCGGATCCAGAAATCACACTTGGAGAACTTGGCATATAGTTTCTCTTTTTTGAGTAATTCTAAGATTATTCTCAGATGATTTGCTTGTTCTTCTTCGTTACGAGAGTAGATTAGAATATCATCAATGAATACTATTACGAATTTGTCCAAGTATGGTTTACATACGCGGTTCATGAGATCTGTGAATACATCAGGTGCGTTAGTTAAACCAAATGGCATAACTTGAAATTCATAGTGTCTGTATCTTGTTCTAAAAGCAGTCTTACGAATATCGTCATCCCTCACTCTCAGTTGATGATAACCTGATCTTAGGTCGATTTTTGAGTAGACACTCGAACCTTGAAGTTGGTCGAATAAGTCATTGATTTTGGGTAATGGGTAACGATTCTTTACAGTAAGTTTATTCAACTCCCGGTAATTGATACACATTCTAAAAGATTCGTCTTTTTTTTAACAAATAAGACAGGAGCTCCCCAGGGTGAAGTACTTGGTCGTATAAAACCTCGGTCTGACAATTCCTGAAGTTGATTAGATAGTTCCTGCATTTCTAAAGGAGCTAATCTATAAGGTGCGCGGGCTACAGGTGCTACTTCGGGAATCAAATCAATTTGGAATTGTACTTGGCAAACAGGAGGAAGGCCAGGTAGATCTTCAGGAAAAACTTCTGGGAATTCTCTAACTACGGGAATATCTTCTAATCTCTTCTCGTCTGACTTCTTCTTCTTCGTTACTTGAATTATGAAAACTTGACAACCTCGGGATATGTATCGTTTGGTTTTATACAAGATATGAGATTTAGTCGGGTCTTACTTCGGTCACCTCGAATGATCAAAGTTTCACCGTCAATAGGAATGTGAACGACTTTCTCGTCACAGAGAATTTTGGCATGATACTTGGACAACCAGTCCATACCGATGACAACGTCAAAACTACTAAGTTTAATCGGCATGAGATCGATTTAGAAAGATTTATTTAGCAAGGTTAGGGTGCAACCCTGGATAACGGTGTTTGTGCTTACTAGGTTTCCGTTAGCCATTTCGATATCTTAAAAGGTATCTATTGTAATAGGCGGGATATTTAGCATAGAGGCAAGAGATATGGATATGAAGCTTCTATCGGCTTCGGAATCAAATAATACTCTAGCTAGATGCTGGTTTAGGAGAAACATACCCGTAACTACATTCGGGTCTTGATGAGCATTCCTATCCCTTAGCATGTAGGCTCTTCCCTGGGCATTGATGTTGGTCTTTCGGCACTGATTTGTATAATGCCTTTTTTCTCCACAAGCATGACAAATAACAGTCACTGGTAGTTGATTACTTCCAGTGGATGGCCTCTTGTTTTGGCAATTCTTGGTCAAATGGCCCACCTTGTTGCAAGTATTACACTTAACAGTACAAGGTCCAAAGTGATGGAGATCACATTTTCTACATAATGGGAGGTTTCTGGCATACCGATTGTTCTCAGCAGGAGTGGCAGCATACGCTTTGACAGCTTCTTGCCTTCGGTTCTGTTATGGTTGGTGATTATTGTAGTGGTTGTTGGTGTTGGTGTTACGGTATTTGTTGTTGTTGCGGTAATTGTTATTGTTGAAAGTTCTTCTGTCATCAAACTTTCGTTTATGATCACTGTAGGATCCCGAATTTACACAAACATGTATAGATCTAGAGCGATCTAGAGAGAGAAAGTTAGAGAGAGAGAATGGTTGAGAGAAACTAAGGAAAACACACTAAAGAGTGTGTGTAAAATGAATAGATGCTTACCTCTTCCAAAGTGGGAAGAGGTATTTATAGTTCTTACAAAACACCGGGTATTAGTACACGGTTCAATACCGAAAGTCGTATGTTTAACTATTAAACTACGAGCTATAATGAACAGTAAAATACACAGGGTGACCGAGTCTTTTTCTAATAACTAACACAATTAAACCTGATTCTTGTTGGGAAAATTTAGATTGTTGATCAACTGAGGGAGGATATTCCAATTGAGGTATAGATAATGATGGAGAATAGATGTTGTGGTGAATTGATGACTGATAATCATTGGATGGATAAGTGATTGAAAGAGGAGTTGATGATTGATGAGTTGAGTATTGTTGAGACTGATAAAGTGAACCATACTATGGAGACTGATATGATGAAACTTGTGGTTGAAATTAAGTGTTTTGGTGTGAATTTTGATGAGTTTGATAAGGAGACTGGGTCATCTGATGAGTTGCAACCAAAGCAAGCGG
>BQNB010036009.1:0-31794 GCA_026074375.1 Tanacetum coccineum | reverse complement strand
ACACCAGTATTAACTCCAATTTCTTTCCAAAAAGCATTTCCATCATTAATTTTGATTCTCATAAGCTCTCTTTCTGTTTTTAATCTCTCAATATATCTCATTTCTTTTTCTCACCAATTCACTCTTTCTATTTTTATTTCACAAATCTCTCTATTCTTTTGAGCTCACAATTTCTCTCTGTCTGTTTTTGCTTTTTCGCAATTCTTTTAAGTTCACCAATTTAGACAGTTGTGTACAATGTTCCATCAATTCTTTTAGTTTCATGTTTTCTTCCCCACTTCTAAGTGTGTTAACTCTTGAGAGAGGTAGATCATTGGACTGTTTAGATGCAGCCTCAAACCTAGTTTGAGCTTCTGCACCCCCAATATGGTATCTTGGCACCTGGGACCACTACCTGAATCAGCTCCCTGAGGAAAAGACTCATTAAGGGTTGCCATGGATTGGGTCCTATTTATGTTACCACTGTCTTGCTTTGCTTCTAAGCTAAAAGCAGTAGTGGCAGCCCTTTCCATTCTGTCTTCCCACTCCTTAATGACAGTCTTATCTGTTACAAGGGGAATAGGTCCACTAAACTGAGATATCTTAGTGGTCCTTTTGGCTTTCCAAGGTTTTTGAGTCTTTTTGAGTTAAGATTGTGATAGAACAGTGATTGGTTCAAGATTAGAAAGTGATACAGTTATGGATTTGTGTTGGGGTTCAGTGGGATTTCCTGATCCTTTACCCACTTCTGCTTAATGATACATTCCCTTTCATCCAATCTTAATTAACCTCCCCTCAAGCAATACTTCAAAGATTAATTAATCCAATGATAGCAATTAGAAAGTTAAACCTGCTAACATCAAAAGCCTTTGTGAGAAGATCTGCAACATTGTGGTCTGTGTGAATCTTGATCACTTGAATCAACTTCTTCTCATAAGAATCTCTAATGAAATGGTGCCTAATCTCTATGTGCTTGGTTTTAGAGTGAAACACTGGATTTTTCACAATACAGATTATACTTTCATTATCAATGTAAATCTTAGTGTTCATAAAGTTGAACCCATAATCAAGCATTTGATTTTGAATCCATAACACCTGTCCACAACAATTAGCAGCAGCAACATATTCTGCTTTAGTTGTTGAGTTGGCAACTACTGTTTGCTTTTTACATTGGCATGAAATAAACCTTTTGCCAAGAAATTGACAACCTCCTGTTGTGGATTCCCTGTCAAGACTAGCTCCAGCATAATCACTATCTGAAAAAGCTTCCAAGTCAAATGGTGAATCCCTAGGATACCAAAGGCCCAATTTATGTTGACCTTTCAAGTATCTAAAGATCCTTTTCACAACATGAAGATGTGAGACTTTAGGAGTAACTTGGAACCTTGTACAAGCACAAACAACAAACATTATATCAGACCTAGAAGTTGTTAAGTACATCAATGATCCCATCATTGATCTGTATAAGTGAACATCCACTTCTTCAGCTTCTTCATCCTTGAGTAATGCCTTGTTAGTCTCAATTGGAGTGCTTGCTGTCTTTATTATGACAAAATCAAACTTCTTTAATATATCAGCCACATACTTGTCTTGGCTGATGAAGATTCCATCATCTCTCTGCATGACCTGCAACCCTAAGAAGAAAGTTAGCTCCCCCATAGAACTCATCTGGAACTTCTTGTGCATCAAACTTTCAAACTCTATACATAAAGACTTCTTAGTAGACCCAAAGATGATGTCATCTATATACACCTGCACTAACAGTTGATCACCTTGGTTCTTCTTGATAAACAAGGTCTTAACAATGATCCCTCTTCTAAATTCATTTTCTAATAAGTAGGTAGACAAGGTCTCATACTAGGCTCTAGGAGCTTGATGTAGACCATATAAAGCTTTTTCTACCTTATAAACTTTGTCAAGGAACTGTGGATCTTCAAAACCAGGAGGTTGGCACACATATACCTCCTCTTCAATAATACCATATAAAAAGGCACTCTTCACATCCATCTGGTATACAATAAACCCCTTAAATGATGCATAAGCCAAAAATAACTTGATTGCTTCTATCCTTGCAACATAAGCAAAAACCCCATCATAATCAATGTCTTCTTCTTGGGTGGAACCTTGTGCAACCAATCTTGCCTTATTTCTAACTACTATCCCTCTCTCATCTTTCTTGTTTTTATAGACCGATTTTGTTCCAATGGCATGCTTGCCTTTGGGTAAATCAACCAATCTCTAAACCTTCTACAATCTAAACTGTAAGTTACCTCCAAATCAGGCATAAGAGAATCAGTAGGAAGATCATCAGCATTAGTAAAACTTTGCCCAGCAGTACTAACAGATGGACTAACAGTACTATCTCTGTTAGTGTTGTTAGCATAACTCTCTGTTGCACTAAACTAAACATACCATGTTCAATCACATTCTTTGTCATCATTCTGGTTAGAGGTGCTGAATGTATATCTCTAAATGATTTTTCAGAGAATGTATCCTTGTGAACTCTTTTTATTAGAATAGGACTGACAGGCACAATTGTATCTAAATTGTTCATGTCAGCCTCTGCACCAACTTCATCATCATCATCAGAATAGACAATCTCTTCCAAATTAGGCATACTTAGATCATCAATACATCCATAGACTATATTTCTCATCAACAACATTATTTTCTATTCAGGCAGCATTAACATTTGGACAAACAATTATTAATGTTGTTAGTTTGCTGTTGACATTTGCCGTCCTGCCTTGATAAGCTTTTGGTCTCTATATATGGCACCTCAACTATCTTATTCTCTGATGTTAAAATCCATCTTTCCTCCTCCCTATGGATATGAAATCCAGGCACAGTAGAATCTTAACCTTTAGAGAGAGAGGATCAAATGTCAACAATGGTAAGCAGTATATACTCATGACAAGTATTATCTCTCCAGCTTGACTCGCAACAAATTTTTCTTTGGTATCCTGCATACTTAGTTTGATTCCCTGCAACAACTGGCTTATAATTCATAGATATTGTTAGAGCATCTATATCAAAAAGCCAATTAGGTCTATTTCCTGCAATATTAGGTGTTTCTTCACTAAACTTGACATGCAGGTTCTCTTCTACTATCCTAGTTCTACTGTTGAATACCCTGAATGCTTTGCTATTGGTAGAGTATCCTACAAAGAACCCTTCATCAGCCTTTCCATCAAACTTACCTAGGTGATCTAATGTATTAAGAATAGTAACAGGACACCCAAATGGTCTCATAAAGCTTAAGGCAGGTTTTCTACCTAGAAAAAGTTCATAAGGGGTCTTGTTGTGAGGCTTGATAACTAACACCCTATTTTGAACATAACAAGCAGTATTAACTGCTTCAGCCCAAAAAGTTGTTGGCAATTTTAAATCAGCTAGCATAGTCCTAGCAGCTTCTATTAGTGTCCTATTTTTTCTTTCTGCTACTCCATTTTGTTGTGGAGTCCTAGCAACACTAAATTCCCTCTTAATACCCTTCATTTCACAGAACTGATTCATGACCTTATTCTTGAATTCAGTCCCATTGTCACATCTGATCACTTTCACCTTAAGGTCTATTAGATTTTCTATGCCTGTAATAAATGTTTTAAGGATTTCACTAGTTTCATCCTTAGTGGCTAAGAAGAAAACCCAACTAAACCTACTATAGTCATCTGTGACAACTAGGCAGTACATCTTTTTCATTACTACAAATGTTGGCCCAAACAAATCCATATGCAACATTTGTAATGGTTGGCTAATTGAGCTTACATCCACCATAAATTTCTTCATAATCTGAGAGGTAGGACTTGTTTTTAGTCATGTGCCTAGAGCATCCACTGTCAATTACTCCCTTTGTTCCTGCATTCTAGTCTGTGATTGCCCTGTCACCAAAAAAGTAAGAGAATCTAGGCTCTCTTGGGGACCAAGCCATTAACAGACTTGATCTGCTTGTGCATCAACATAGTCAACATCTTTTAAAATTCAATGAATGCACCATTTGTAGTCAGTGAGACCTGTGGTCTAAAACCTTTTGATTTGTCCTAACCGCAACATGCAGATTCCTTAACAACATTAGGCCATATTTCCTTAGTGTAATCACTTACTACTGCTTTGCCCAACATAGTAACAGTTTCCTACAAGTATTAACTTTTTCTTTTAAATTGCTGTTCTTATTTGTTGTAGACTTGTTAAAGGGCCTTCTAATATTTGATGCTGTCCTTGCATTATTCATGTGTTGGACTGGATAGGCATTATAATTGTCTGGCATTATTAATACTGATACTGCTGCTTTTGAAAAGTTTCCCAGCAGTATTAAGTGTTTTAATGCAAGATTTCATTAAGACTTCCTTTGGAACAAAATTTCCTTTTGGATGAGGGTGAGTCATTCTTTGAGAATTTTGGTGATTTACCCTTCTAGCATTGTTCCGTATAGTTTTCTCTACCATTTTCTTTTCATAGAAATCACAATCTTTGATCAAATGATTAAAACTGCCACATTCATAACAAGCTTTATTTTTAAACTTAAAATTACTTCCTAATTTTAAAGTCATCAAATTATTCTAGTTTCTCTGGTTACCTCTAGGACTTTGACTGTTTTTCCTAGGGTATTTAGCTTGCTTTTTGTTCTCTACCTTCTTAACAGACTCCTTAGGTGATTTCATATGCTTATTAGATTTAACAAATTCTATTTTGGTAAAACTAGGTTTTCTCTGTTTAGACTTAAACTCAGTCTCATTCTCATCCTTACTATCAAATATCTAGTCTTCAATAAGTGGTTCACCAACAGACTAGGTTTTGACACACTAGTCTTAGCTTCACTTGTTGTAACATCAGGTATACTTGTTACTGACTCATTAAAAACATATTCTTCCTCATCAGCAAGTACCAAATCATATTTAAGGGGCATGAAGTTCCCAGTATAGGAAGGGGGAACATCATGATACCCTTCACTTGTTTTGTACCTATCATTCTCCAGACTATCAACCACTTGACCATCAACCCACTTGACATACAAAACCTCCACACAAGTCTTGATACTTATCACTACTTGAATCCTAACATTTGCTTACATTTTTTAGATGAATTTCCAAACTTTTCTAAAGGTGAAGTTTTAAATCAACTCTTTCTTTTCAGTTATTTTTAATTTATTTCTAAGCTCTTTTAGTGCATTATCTCTCACTAATACAAGTTTTAAAATCTTTATGTCCTCTTCAAAAACAATCTCATTCTTTTTATACACATCTAGTCTAGTCTCTACAGATTCTAGACCTGCTTTATAAGCACCTATATTTAAATGAGACTTATTAAAATCTTCGTCAGGATTACATAATTTCATTAGAGATATCATGTAAGATTTTAAACAGCATTGGAACAATTAAGATACCTCAAATATAGCTTGAAGAAACTTGAAGAGCCTAAAGATATAGTATGTCCATAAGTGCAAAGTTTATTAGTCTTCTTTCAGCTGGTCACTCCAGTCATACCCAAGCTCATCTTGAGCCACCAAAGCTTTTGCCTCTGTTATTTTCACTGTCACATTCCTCCTTACAGGTTCTCTATTCATGTTCTCCCTTGGAGCGACAATTATAGCATTCCACCTTTGATTTGTTAAACCCTGTGGTATCAAAACCATTAGCATTAATCTTCCTTCCAGTCTTATTTAGGAATCTTCTGGCTCTTATGCTCAACATAGCCATCTGCCACTTTAGATCCATCTCTTCCAAGTCATCAGCATCAATCTGTTGTAAGTCCTCATCATTTAATTGTGGACTGTTAGATTGGTTTGCAAAGAAAGAATAGATCACAGCATCACTCATACTATCAGTATTGGTAGAGTTAGAACCATAAGCTTGATTGGAACTGCTAGAGTTATTGGACGACATAAAAGCCACATTTTGTGAATTTTGGTTTGAGATTGATGACCCTTTAACTTTAGTTTCATAAATCTTCAGATTGTTGTATAGGTCATCCATGCTCAAGGTGTCTAAATCAGGTTTGTTCCTCCAGATCAAGGTATGAGTCTTCCATTCTGATGGGAGACTTCTTAAAAACTTCAGATTCATATCTTCTTGAGAAATAGTTTCACCCAGAATCTCTAGCTGACTGATAAGCTTTTGTAGCCTATCATAGGTTTGATCAAGTCCTTTAGAGCTTGATCCATTGAAATTCTCATACTGTTGCTTTAGAAGTGTCTTCTGAGTTTTCTTTGACTCCTTATTACCTCCAAACCTTTTCTCTATAGCTTCCATCAGAGTCTTGGCACATTTGTAGGTATTAAACTTTAGTTGATGTTCATTTGGAAGAGCCATCAACAATGTACCTCTTGCCTTTAACTCATTCTTCCTTGCTAACTTCTCCTCTGCAGTTGTAGGAGGATATGTTTGCTCAACACCATCAACAGTTCTCTTTGGTAGAGGTGAGTCTCCATTTACTATTACTTCCCAAAGAGCATAATCTGTCATTAGGAAGTACTGTTCTATCCTCATTTTCCAAAGCTCAAATTCTCCTGGATTGAGCACTGGAAGTTTTGCAGCAGCAACCATTGGTGAAGATACTGCCTCCATGTTTTCACAAACAAATAGATCTGGTAAGTGTAGATTGTTTCTTCTTATTCAAAGTTTCTCAACAAGCTCTGATACCACTTGAATAGATCTTGCTTAGCTTGTAAAAAGGCTTAGTTGTATTGAATAAATCCAAGATAACTATGGTAGAAACATTGATTGAATATATCAAAGACTATGTAGAATCTAGTCAATTATACTAAGAAGAATTCTAATGAAATAGTAACACAAAATCAATAACAAGACAGATTACCAAACTTTCAGCCTCAATATAAAACGAACACTCTTAATAGTGTTAGGGTTTACAAAACCTTGAAGCTACGAATATCAAAAGATGTGTGTATAACATTATGCCCTAGGACCTCCTTTTATACACCAAGGAGTCCTACAAGGCTTACAATACTTTCCTAAGTTATCATGATCTTTTCTATAAACAAACGTAATCTCTTAAACAAATAAGTTATACATATCTTCTTTACAAATAACTAATACTTATCTTTGTAAGTATTCTTGTTCTCCAATCAATCTTTATCCCTTCTCTGTCAGCATAATCCTTCCAGCAGTAGTAATCACTCAGCAGTTGTAACTGAGCACAAGCAGCATTAACTACTTAGAAGTTTACTTTAGCAGTACTAACATATACTAGCAGTACTAACTTTTGTACTAGCAGTAGTAACTACTTAGTATATTTTCAGTCTTCATCTCTGAGCAGTCTTAACTTCTACTAGCAGCAGTAACTTTATACTAACAGTACTAATTATACTAACAGTAGTAACTAGCAGTAGTAACTTTTATACTACCAGTACTAACTACTTAGCATAATTTTCATTAGTATTACCAGCAGCACTAAGTTATGCTTGACAACACTAATATATACCTGAGCAGCAGAACCTCTAGAAATTATATTAAAAGTCTTTAAAATCAACATTTACCAATTAATCGAGAACATACTCGTTGATCCTAAGGTCACCTGTTGGTCCAACTAAGCTCAAAATCTAAAGGCAAAGATAGGTTGTTATTTATGATCCTATTGGTCTAGATGTATAAGTCACTATATGGAGAGCTATCTTGGCATCTAGATTACTTGGTCCGTATTACTAGATCCAGTTGAATGATAGGTCGCATGCAAAAGCACGTAAACAAGTATAAATTGATAAACATAAACAAGCAATCAACGTTAAATTAAGAAATTGAGATAAACAAACCAAACTTTAAGATCTTCATAATAATGGCTAATACCCGAAGGCATTAGCCTTCAAACGTCATAATCAGTACAAGAGTAATAATTTAGCCAATGTAAACTAACCGAGTTAACGAATGATACCAAAAACTGTACGATTACAAGAATACAAGAAATTACACGTTGTCTCCTATGGAATTAATTGTGTTGCTCGACCTCTTCTGCTCTTCTTTTTCTCTGAAAATCGACTTTTATGGTTTAGGTATCGAGAATATGATTTAGCACCCTTAAAACTTGTTTTTGAGTTTTCTATTTATAAGGTCTGGAAAAAGGTCAATACGGAGTATTGAGGATTTCTTGGAGTAGGGACCACGTTTGATATCTTCCAGAATATTTTATTTTCATATAGCTTGAATACGGCGTATTGGTCTTTCCTGGATACGACGTATTAGATCTTGTTTCCTTCGTGGTCTTTAGTAAAGTGTAGGCACATATACGCCGTATTCTTCCCATTAAGATACAACGTATTGTTGTCAGAACAATAATCTATTAATATCTCCGTTTAAAGCTCCAGAATGCCATGCCTTTTTGCTAATTCTTACACACAAACTCCATATTACTGCAATCCAAATACAAATGATTAGTTAACAAATTCTTTGCATAATTATACCAAAATGAGATTAATTACAATGGGATAAATGATGCTATAAAAGTGACGTTATTTGATGTCATCAAATATCCCCCCACTTGAATCCTACTTGTCCTCAAGTAGCCTTTAGAAGTTTATGAAAATGTATCCCTAAGGATTTTTTTCGTTAAGCATTTATTTGATCAATTACAAGTACACAACCAAACACCTCACAAAATAGGAAGATGAAAACACTCAAATCACTCAACTAATCTATGTGGTAACATGTAACTAATTCGCTCAATTTCTCGGTCGTGACGAGTATTCTATCATAGGCTTAGCAAGGATACACATCTCCACCACTAGAGCTAAGGAGTAACAAGTTTATAAAGGTAAAATGGGTTTTTATAATAAGGCTTAGGGTTGATCATTCTATAATCTTTCACCAAAAGTACCACACCAACAAGGCAGCTGAAGCACACATACATGGCCGTAACGACAAAATAGACATGTGTGTTCGATCACATCCTCATTCGAGTTTAACCAAGGGTTAGGATGAAGAATGATATAGGGTAGGGATCTTCTAACTTTCACCAATAGTAATAAACCAACAAGGCAGCTGAGACATGCATACATGGCCGTAACGACGAAATAGACATGCATGCTCGTACACATCCTCATTCGCGTAAAACCCATGGTTAATGATTAGGAAAGGGAATTAAATTGTTGTTAAACAAAAATTACAAAACAAATAGACTAGGTCCAAGATATAAGTTGCTAGACACTTTTTCCCCTACCGTTACTATGATTAAGACACAATAATTACAAACGTCATGATCATGATAAAAAACAACAACCTGAGTTGTGACGTTCCATAATGTTTAACATCCTAATCATCCATACTTACATAGCTTTACAAGACAAGTGGCGATATCTACCACTTTATACAATACTCTACATCGTTGACTTATAAGACGTATCAACGAATAATCGATCCTTCATATAATTCCTTCGGTCCTAAATGCTTTTGGGCGGAACGATTAACTTCAAACTTACCTCCTTTTTTTTACGTTTTCTAATTTTTCGATTTTTTCACTACACCTATACTCAAAACTCGGGTGTAAGTTTCACCATCTTCACGATCAGAATAGCTTTCCAGATAATTCCATTTTTGATAATCTCATTCTTTCAGCCGTACCAATAATATTATGTTGGTAGTAAAAATACATGATGATTTGACTAGCTTATACATTCCCATTTGCAATGCGCAAATTTATTCTAACCGTATCAAAGAAGAAAATTACACAAGACTCAGAAATACTACTTTACACTTTTAAGTAAACTACAACTGATAAAGACTTAATCTAATAAGGTAGGTTAAGGTGTAAAGGTGTAACAAAATAAATATTGTGAATATTCCTAAAGGATTGGCTCTATTGGTTTTTCTAGGGGTATCTTACTCTTAAGATGAGAGTAAACAAAGGGTTTATACGGGGATTTAACTAACCAGTGTAGTTTAGTTAATTTTTAAAAACACATATAAAGCTTTTGGGTGTAATCCTAGAAATTTACCAATTTAAACAAGTTACTACATCTAAATCCATAGTACTCATTATTGTGGTCTCGAATAGCTATACCAAGCCAAGTTCTAAAGTCTACAACATCACTGGCACACTCATATTTTTATGGAATTTGGGTAAACATTTAGAAATGGATAAGGTTAGATACTCACAATATCTAATAAGGGTTATTGTGTGCAGGTTATGTAACAAGTAATTTCACAAAAGTATGCTTGAAAAAAAATTAAATTTAAGCATAGTTTAAGCATTTTAGTGTGAAAAATAAGAAAAGTATACATTCTAATTCCATCCCCCCACTTGAATTATACAAAGTCCTCGTTGTATAGACAAAACATTAAGAACGAGAATTTAAAAGAATTAGAATGAGAAACTCCCCTGATATTTTGCTCGGTAGATTCTCCAAGTTGAGTTTATGAGCAAGAATGTGTGTTGAACGAATGTGTGTTGAACAACCGTCTTGAAGTTTCAAGACTCCAACACTTCCAAATTTCCAAATTGTAGATACTTCACCAACATTGTCGATTTCTTTGCAGCGAGGTCCTATGCAAAATATAGGAAAAACATGCAAAATCATATCTCGGGTATCTACGGTTAATTTAAATAAGCTAAATAAACTGTACAGGAGACCAATACGCCGTATTCATAAACTGGAATACGCCGTATAGAGGAACCTGTAAAAAGTATCTAAATACGGGTCAGTCTGTTAAATACGCTGTATATGTGCATGAATACGCCGTATTGACAGAACTGACAATAAATGTTAAAGTGCCATAGAGAAATATAGGACTAAAACGGTCTAGACAATCAATACGCCGTATGGTATAGAGCGGATACGCCGTATTGATGTCTAGGAAAACAGACTCGATAAAAATAAATAACAATCCGGGTTGTCTCCCGGGAAGCACTTTTCTTTCAGCTAGTCTTTAAGTTAGACTTTTCCTTCAGCTTCCTTCATTCTACGTTGTATCTTCTTCGAATTTCACTACTTCTTTATCTTCTGTATCAGTATGTTCATCTTGGTACTTCTTTAACCGTTGTTCGTTGACTTTGAAGCCAATTCTGTTTCTATCGATGATCTCTATGGTTCCATACGGATACACAGTTTTTACCACATTTGGCCCGTACCACCTTGATTTGAGCTTATCCATATGCATCTTAAATCTATAGTTAAATAGCAATACCTTGTCTCCCACTTTGAAGTTCTTATCCCCATGAAGCCTAGAGTCGTGCCATCTCTTAGTTCTTTCCTTGTAGATCCGAGTGTTTTCGTATGCTCCATCTCTCAATTCCATCAATTCATTAAGTTTCATGAAACGGTTCTTTGCTGCAGCTGTGAGATCCATATTACATTTTTAGTGCCCAATATGCTTTATGTTCGGTCTCCACAGGCAAGTGACAAGCTTTTCCATAAACCAATCTAAAGGGGTGCATCCAGTAGGTGTTTTGTAGGCGATTCTGAATGCCCATAATGCATCGTCGAGTTTTTCAGACTAATTCTTTGGATTATATCCAACCGACCTTTCCAAGATACTTTTAATAACCCTATTAGTCACTTCGGTTTGCCCATTAGTTTGAGGGTAATATGCCGTTGATAACTTATGTGTTACTCTATACTTTTGCAAGGCTTTTTCTAGTTGAGAGTTACAGAAATGTGTCTCCCGATCACTAATTAAAGCTTTAAGAACTCCAAATCTTGCAAATAGCCTTCTTAAAAACTTAATTACAACACGAGCATCGTTTGTAGGGAGTGCTTAAGCTTCGACCTATTTTGATACATAATCCACTGCTACCAATATATATTTGTTTCCCTTTGAGTTAGGAAAGGGTCCCATAAAGTTTAGCCCTCATATGTCAAACACATCGCATACCTGAGTAAATTCGACATCAGATGGATCATATTCTAAATCCTTACCAGATTCATGTGTCATTTGTTGTTTCGAATCATCATCTTCATTTAAGTCACATGGAATGTTAGCAAGTCCAGCAAATTCAACCACATAGGTAAACAAATCATTATCCATTCTGCTCACCCAGTTGAACTCTTTGTGAAAAATTTTAAGTGATGTATCACAAGCGAATGAACCATCACCGATCTTAAGAGATTCAAGTTTCTCGAACTCCTCCTTGATTACCTTTGTCATTGTACTGAAAATAACTATAAAATTCTCAGTAGAACCAGTTGGAAAAGGCGTGTATAAAATTTTAAGCTTTAAGTTCGAGTATGAAAAACTCCTTTTTCACTGTATCAGATGATCAATACGCCGTATTCAATTATTCAGAATATGCCTTATTAATCTGTTGAATGAATACGCTGTATTGGATAAGAAATTTAGATACACCGTATCCAATGGAAGTGGATACGCCGTATCAGGTTTATCGACCAGAACAGTGTATGGAAAACAATTAAGTATACAAAACAATTAAACTAACAAATATACAAGCAAATACACAAATATACAGAATTTTACAAAATTTTACATTAATCTAAATTACACTAATCCTAGAGGTTAGATCTAATCTAATGCTAATTAAACAAATATCAAATAAAAAAATTTCACTCCTTACAAGGAACAACGAACGCCAAAAACTTGATTGTGCTGTCGTTGTAGGTTGTATTTATTGATTACCAAGTTTTAAGTTTATATTTTGCCGACTTTACCTAAATCAACACTTTAACGGGCAGTGTACCCGGTCAGATGGAGTTTCGTGGTAAGTAGGGTGTCGATCACTAAGATCGAGAACTAATCTTTTATTTTATTAATATTTTGGGTTTTACTAAACTAAGTTAATTTAAACTATGTTAATTCTATTCTATGTTAAACCTATGCTAAACCTATGTTAATCTTAATTCTAATGGATAAAGGGGTTTTTCAGCCTTGAAGAGCTGCACAGGTTGTGGTGACTTAGATCTACAAAAAGAACAATACACACGCCAGCAGACAAACAAAAGATAAAGAGACGTCTAATATAAAATAAAGATAAGAAAATAACTATATAAAAAATAGGTGGGTCCAATATAAAAAACTGTATTAACCATAATTAATCTAATTAGAACGTTGGTTAGTTTATTTAGTGCAGTGAATACTTATCTCGAGGCGGCATATCATTGTTAAGACTTATGAGTTACTTCTTCCTAAGATCTAGACACGTAGAATTTTGTCACAATTAAACGCATCCGCATAAAGCATCATATTTGCTGATTATAATCTATGGCAGGGATTAAAGCAATGGTGATCTTGTTAAACCCTAGCTTATGGAAACTTTACCTGCTTACTACTTAAATGTCAATTTATATACCAATAGTTTTACTACCAAGTCTTTACCAATTGATAAAGAACATACTCTGATAGGAATGTACTGTTTATTTTAGTTTCAGGTGATAGCCAAGGGTCACCTGCCGGTCTAACTAAGCTCACTAATCTAAAGGCGAAGATAGGTCATTATTTATGATCTTGTCGGTCTAGATATATAAATCACTATATAGAGAGCCATCCTGGCATCTAGCTAACTTGGTTCGTATCACTAGATCCAGTTGAATGATAGTCGCAAAAAAACACGTATAACAAGTATAAATTTATAAACATAAACAAGCAATCAACGATAAATTAAGTATTCGAGATAAACAAACCAAACATTCAAATCTTCATAATAATTGCTAATACCCAAGGGTATTAACCCTCAAACGTCATAATCAATACAAGAGTAATAATCCAACCAAGGTAAATGAACGATACCAAAAATCAAACGATTACTAGAGTATAGGAGATTACATAGTGTTTCCTATAGAATGAGTAGCTTTGCTTGACCTCTTCTGCTCTTCTTGTCTTCTGAAAATTGACTTTTGTGGTTAAGGTATCGAAAATATGATCAATCACACTGAAAACCCGTTTTTAGGTTTTCTATTTATACTGTCTGGAATTTGGTCGATATGGCGTATCGAAAGTCTTGGATACGGTGTCATCAAGGTTTGTTGGAGTAGGGAGCGACGTTCTATATCTTCTTAAATCATATATTACTTTAAATTGAATACGGCGAATAGACTCCCTTCCTGATACGCCATATTGATCTTAATCCTTCTTGGATCTTTGTAAGTGAACGGCACAGATACGCCATCCCCTTGATGGATACGCGTTAGGAATGTCAGAGTCAATATTATAAATTGTCTTCGTTTAGCTCCAGAAATGTGTGCGCTTTTCGGCTAATCTTCACCAAGTACTCCATAATTACTGCAATTCTCAAATACAAACGATTAAGTAACAAATCTTGCAATAATTATACAAAATGGGTTATTACATAGGATAAATGATACTATAAAAGTAACATTATTTGATGTCATCATGCATATTTGGCTTAAAAATAAGCTCTCGGATAGCTTATTTTAGGTTTTTATAGGCTTATATGTCTCGAAAATATCAAGGGTCAAAAGAAATGTGGTTTTGGTTATTTACTACTTTTGTTATATTTTTATAGCTTATTTTGGTACCTTATTTCAAGAAATAAAAGTACTACGTAGCTTAATAGCTTATTTATAAGTTATATATGTTGGTTTTGGGCTTATTAGGCCACGGCCCAAAAAGGGACAATAAGCGGTGGCTTATTTGTCACCTTTTTGTGGTTCGGCTTATTTCCATAGCTTTTGGTTAGCTTATTTTGTATACTAGAAATGCTTATTCGCGTTATTTTATAACTTGTTGTTTATTTTGGACTTGTATAAATTTATGGAAGTGGTTGTTTGGGCTTATACATGCCGCGGCCAAAACTAAGGCCTAATAAGCTTCAGCTTATTTTCGGGGCTTTTCGTTCGGCTTATTTTATACTTATTCGTAATGCTTATTTAAATTGATATATTGGGTTATTAATATTATCAGACTTTTCGTTATTTGGGTATTGTGCTAAATATGAAATAAGAACTAAAATATGTGATTTTGGGCTAATATTGGGCCTTACGACCCAATAAGCTATAAAACTAGTCACCTTGATCAATTTAAACGGATTTTGATAGATTTATACTTGTATATAATAGGATAGTTAAAATAGTCATTTGAAAGCATGTTTTGATAAAATATCACTTAAACTTAGATTATGGCATTTTGTCGAGAATTTGTGTATTTGAGGAAAGTGTTTGAAAATGAGGTTTAAAAACTTGGAAAACGTTTTATAAACTAACGGGTCAGCCGGAAATTTTTTAAAAAAAAAATACGAATATCTTAGAATAATTACCCAAAAGACTAAATAATAAAATATGTATTATTTTTAATAACCGACTAAAAGACGATAATATATATAAACTCTATAAAATATAAAACTCCTTACCATTCCATCTTGTGCACTTAAGACGAGTAATACTCATACTTTTAAACGCTAAATTTAAAACTGAGGGTTACCGAGAACACTGTAAAACTTATTCAAATAATGGACATCGTGTATACATTTACTTTTAATTTCTAACTACATAATCATATTTTACTTGACTATATCTAATCAATATAGTACCTAATATCTAGTGATACATATATAACTAATGGTTGTAAACTAAACTTTAATAAACTGCTTAAACTAGTTGTAGTGTGTAGGTGGGTGTGGTTGGGGATACTAACTAGGTTGGTGCCTTTGCGTATATTATCTTTGAGTCCTACTTATCGACCATCACACAACCAATAATAAAAAGGACAATTGTACAACACATTTTGAGACTCTTATGCATCAACCATAAACATACATTTAAAACATAAATCTGAATCGGACATTAACTGGACTAGGTTGTGACTGGACGCCGTTGCATACTATTGTTTGATCATCTTTTGTCAACTACTTATCATCTTTGTTTGAGGTGAGTTCTCATAGCCCCACTTTTTAAACACATTTTCGTTGGGGGAAAATGATACTCCAAGTCTATTTTCAAACTACTTTACTAATGGCAAAACAATTTCTACGTTTTTGGACAATGCTATGTGCCTATGATTACTTATGTGAATGCCATGAGATCTATGTATGCAAATTCTATTCGAACATCCATTCATGCAAGGTTCTAGTTGAACTTTTGCATAAGACTATTTAGCTGAGTGTGTAGCTCTAGTTGGTAGGCGATAGGTTTGGAAATCTATAAGCGCATAGACCACTATTGACATGTTGAATGGGTTTGGACTGCTATGATATGATGTGTTATTGGAAATCTAATTACTACTGCTTGCATTCTTCTTTCATATTGTACTATTGTCCACTCTTAAATTCTACCACAACAACTGGGTTTACCTCTAAACCTACGAGCTCACCAACTTTATGTTGACCTTTTCGAGTATCATTTTTAGGTGATGCGAAAGCTCGGTGATATTCAAGTTAGCAAGCCTATTAGTAGACTTAAGATCATCCGATGAGGATTCATTCTTTGGAGACGGCATTTTAGGAGTTTATCTATGTTATGTTATGGATCTTTAGACATGTATCACTTTGACGTTGAGTAGTTGATTTGTAGTAATTCAAACTTTATGATGTGTGATTCGATTCATTTTGGCACAAGTCCCATGCTTGTTGTCGGAGGACGTCGTAACACATTATTTCAATGCATTAGTATTCTCTATGTTGACGCCTTGTGTTATGATGATCAATTTCTCCGCCACGCCTCGAGTTTCCGCCTTAGTCGGGGTGTGATAGCTATACCACCATTTAGGCCAATACTTCCACCATCAAATACCTTTGTCCCTCTTGATCAATCCTTATGGATTGAAGGACCTTCATCCTTTCCTTTACCTTAAGTACATTCATGTCCTCATTGCCAACGAACTCAAACCATCGTTCATGATTTTCAGGACAAAATGAGATTCATGATAAACCACATCCTCGAGCATCTCACCAACCAAGAACCATGAAGTGGTGATTGCAAGATCAAATGACCTTAGATTTTTGGAAGAATAGGTTAGCTAGAACTTGATCATGATTTTAGTTTTCGTTGTTAAAACAATGTGTTTTACTTCATGATTACTGTTCTTGTAATCTTTAATGGAGACTAATTTTGTGCTTGATTACTCACTTGCTTGTTAATAATCTTGGTTTAAGTGTGATTGAATGATTAGAAATAAGATTAATTTGTTGTTTGTTTCAACATGTTTAATGTATTCTTTGAATAAATTACTTCCCGCCAAAAATAGGTCAAGCTGGCTTTGGTTTAGGTCAGTCGGTTTTTTTTTTTTGTTTTTTTATTCCTTTCCATTCTGGAAGGCCGGTTCCATTTGGCAAGGGAACCGGATGCAACCGGCTGCACATGGTCGATTTTTTTCTTGTTCTTTAATTCTCATAAAACTTACTGGGGTCTCCCTATCTAGGGGGAGTTTATCTCTTAATAATTAGACATTTTACTAACTTGTGTCTTTGTTGCATTCAAATTTTGTTTGGATTCCTTGACAACCTCATTTAGGGGGAGCTTTCGTCAAGGAGGAGCATTTCATCTGATTCCTTATGAATCATCATTAGTTTTGAGATTCGTCAGTCCTACTCATATTTGTTGTTTTATAGCATTGCATATGTTGGTTAGTTTTTCTTCGATGCTCTTTTTGTTTCAACAAAAAAGGGGAGAAGGAAGTAAAAACTCCAATTTAAAACTTATAAATTTTATAGTTTACTTCCGATAAGTTTATGTTTTGTCATCAACAAAAAAGGGGAGATTGTTAATACAAATAAAACTGTAAAAACGTTTATTTATATTTTACGATATATCCGTGTTTTGTCGATAACAATCATAAAATCATCGGAATTATAAAATAGAGCTTATTCATTTTAAACCAATAGTTTTCTAACTCGACTATTATCACTCTTCTCTTATCATACTCATCATTTGCATCATACATCATTACTGTGATTGCATTACCATAAAACTCAGACGCTTATCAAAACATAGCATGATATATTTAAATCAACTTAGTCACCTTGGTTAAATAATATATACACTTTTGGTTTTTCCAAAATAGAGTAAATGCTTAGAATTAACATAATAATCTTAAAGTTTTTTCTCACCACATTTCTATATAATAGAAATATAACTTTTTGATATGGTTACATCATAAGAGACATCAACACAAAATAGTCTAACAGATTTTGTAATCTAATAATTTCAAGATTGTTTCAGAAAGGTCGGTACATGCTTTACACTGCCGGTTCCCAGATCCGGTAAAACCGTGCTACAGGACAAGTGTCAGACTGCCGTTTCCATGTCTTTACACTGGCCGATTCCCAGAACCGGTAGAAACAGGCTATAGGGCAGCCAATTCCATAGGCTTATAACGGCCAGTTCCATCCTGCAGATGGAACCGACAGAACCGTGTTATAGTACCAAATTATACCTATAAATTCCAAGTCATTTCTCATGTTTTAATGATCCATTCTCATATACTTTTTAGTTACATTTATATAACCTCTGATCTCAGATCATGTTTTGTATCATACTAGAGTTTTGGTGATTTTCTTAATAGGAAAAGATTTACCGGTTTATGCATACGAGATCAAGCTTCAAGGTTTGCTTGTTGTAAGTGTCTCCCATCTCAAGAAGATCTATCTACTGATCTTGAGTCATTATTTCATCCATCTTATTCATTCAAATCTATCATTGTAATGTGTCGAGAGTATACAGTGAAAAACTTGTTAGTAGAAAGTTAGGATTTTGGTTGTATATTGTGAGGTCAGTTCTATGTTTGTTAGAACCTAGCATTTAAGATTGAGGTAATTGTTGTGGGTTTGTCCTTCCATACTTAGGACCATTGATAATTTAGCTTATACCCTGACATGAGCTGCTCGTGGTAGCCAACATTGTGAGGCTTCTCCATTGATTGAAGGAGTTTGGTGTCTAGTGAATTTGAACTCTCGAGTAGGTGACTCGGGGAGTGGAGTAGGGCAAGGAAGGAGACCTTGTAGCCGAACCACTATAAATACTTGTGTCACATATCCTTTACTTTTTCTTTTTGCATATCACGTTAAATTAATTGTGTATATTATACTTACTCATAGATCCAATAACTCACCAAACAAATTAACAAAGAATTTTTAAATCGAAATTATAATTGGTAAAACTATTCAACCCCCTTCTAGTTTTCCAAAGAATTATTTTTGTTTATGATCTTTAGATGCATTTTGCATAAATGGTGATATTTACTATCTAATTCAAGATCATCTATTGATGATATATCATCACTATAATATTCGGTTTCGGAAAGTACCTCATTAGATGCTTGAGCCATGAGACACGTTTTGGTCTTTTCTTCTTCTTCCTCACCGCTATCACTCCAATATCCTCCAACAAAAGAACTTTGGTTTTTGTTTCTTGGTGGCTTCGTACATTCTCTAATAAGGTGATTTGGATCTCCGCATCTCAAGCACTTTATTTTGCTCTTTCCATTCTTGTCATCTTGACTCCTTTGGAATGACTTCTTTTCATCTCGAGGTTGTCTTACGAATCTACCTCTCTTTTTGAAAAACTTCTTAAAGTTTTTAACTGCCATGGCGTATTCTTCATCTTCACTCCTGGACGCCGAACTTTCTTCATCACTAGATTCCTTTTTAGCCTTTAATGAAGAGATATCATTTGTTCTCTCTCGCCTTTGACTATTTCGCAATCTTTCTTAATTATTACTCCATGAACATTCAAGTTACCGATAAGTTTGTCAAGCGATAGTGATGTCACGTCCTTCGATTCTTCCATCGCGGTAACCTTTGCTCTCCATTTAGGATGTAGGGCCCTAAGAAATTTCATAACATAGTTCTTGCTAGAATAACCTTCATCAAGTGCTTTTAGACTAGTAATTATAATATTAAATCTAGCAAAGGCATTATCTATCGACTCATCTTCGAGAATAGTAAATTGTTCATATTGTTGAACAAGAAAATCTATTTTGTTATCTTTGACTTGAATATTACCGTGGTGAGTGATTAATAAAGTTTTCCAAATTTCTTTTGCGGTTTTGCACATAAAAAATCTTTCATATTCTTTACGTGGCAAAACATTACGTAGTATAAATCACCATTTTTGCTTCATTATTGTTAGCAAGCCTTATATTAAGATCATTACTTTGTTTATCAAAAGGCGCAATTTCATTCTTTTTAGTTAAAGGGTTATTTTCAATAGGTTGAAAATCACTATGGGTAATGACATGCCAAAGATCTAGATCTTTTGATTTCACATAAGTCTCGAATCTATTTTTCTAGTAAATAAATTCATCGCTTTCAAAAAGTGGTGGTATTTGCATGTATTGTCCTTCTAGATATTTTTCAGACTCTATATATCGATTCAAGTTTTAAGATTCGGTTTATTTTAAAAATCTTAAGTTAGCCTGATCCTGATACCAATTGTGGAAAATTAGAAGGAGGGTAAAATAGATGTATATACAGATTTTTTAACATTTAAAAATCTTGTTCAAAACTTATATATCGAGTTTTAGGGTGAGATCAAACAATCAATAATATAACACAATATTAAAATAAGCAAATAATAAACTACCGAAAAAAAATGCAAGACAATAGTAAAGATTTAGAAAGATCAAACACATATTGAAGGATTTATAGTTGGGTTGGTAACTAAGCTCCTTTTTTAGCACTACTCCACTCCCCGAAACCAACTCGAGAGTTTACTTTACTAATGTCTAAAAAGCTCCCTTAGTACGGAGATAACCGTCGACAATTGTCGGCTGTACACCAATTTCAGACACTAAGGTAAAGTGTCGAGTTCTAATCTATCTAGAACCAATCTCTCAACACAAATAACAAATGTATTTTGAGGACCTAAATTTACTAACCGAACACAAACATATTTTTAGGAAACCTAAATACTCAACCCGATCTACTCGATCTAAATACTACACAAGATTGGAAGGTTATTTGGTTGATGTAGAAATTAAACTGAAAACGTAACAAGGTTACAAATGCACAAACTATAATGTACAAATTACAACAGATCTTACTTAGCTTGTTAAAGCTTAGTTGTATTGGATAGATCCAAGACAACTATAGTAGAAACTAATATTGAGAATATCACAAACTATGTGGAATCAAGTTTGTAATAATAAGAAGAACATAGCTTCTTAGCTTGTTGAGAAACTTTGAATAAGAAGAACACTATATCTACACAAGATCTCATAATCAAAGAGAAGATGGAATCACAGTCAGAACTTACTAAAACAATTGTCGTACACTAAAACTCTTAAACGTCAAGAACCGTAAGACTATGATCTATGAAGCATGAGAATGGAACAATATCTTACTCACACTGATTATGCTCTTTGGGAGGTTATTGTGAATGGTGATGCACCTGCTATAGTTGCATTAGCTAGTACTAGTGCTGAAAGTCCTATTCCTCCTAAAACTGCTAAACAAAAGCTAGCAAGGAAGAATGAATTAAAAGCAAAAAGCACTCTGTTGCTAGCCATTCCTGATGAGCACCTACTGAAGTTTCATGCCTGCAAAGATGCAAAGTCCCTATGGGAAGCTATCAAGAATAGGTTTAGAGGCAACAAGGAATCAAAGAAAATGAAAAAGACCATTCTCAAGCAAAATTATGAAAACTTTGCTGCATCAAGTCAAAAAGGAATAGATAAAACCTATGATAGGTTTCAAAAGCTTATTAGTTAACTTGAAATCCATGGTGAAGTTATCTCTCAAGAGGATGCAAATCTGAAGTTGTTAAGAAGCTTACCATCAGCTTGGAACAATATTGCTTTAATCATGAGAAACAAATCTGATCTAGACACATTGAGCATGGATGATTTATATAATAATCTGAAGTGTATGAATCATTGAGATCTAAGGCAAATCAAGTCAAGCTCAATTCTCAAATGTGGCTTTTGTTTCCTCAGATAACTCTAGCAGTACTAATGAAATAGTTAATACTGCTTATAGTGTTTCTGCTGCTAGTTCTAAGGATCAAGCTTCTACTGCATCATATGCTGATGATGTCATGTTTTCTTTCTTTTCTAACCAGTCCAATGTCCCACAGTTAGACTATAAAGATTTGGAACAGATTGATGCTGATGATCTTGCAGAAATATATCTCAAATGGCAAGTGGCAATGCTTACCATGAGAGTTAAGAGGTTCATAAAGAAGACAGGAAGGAAGATGGATTTAAATGACAAAGAGATTGTTGGCTTTGACAGACAAAGGATGAATGCTACAACTTGCCATAGCTTATGTCCATTTTGCTAGAGATAGAGCAGGGGCTCCAAGGAATCAGGGGAATAGAAATAGAGATGCTCCAAGAAGGAATGCACCAGTGGATACATCTACTACAAATGCCTTGGTTGTTCAAGATGGGATAGGTGGTTATGATTGAAGCTTTCAGGCTGAAGAAGGCATCACAAACTATTCTCTAATGGCCTATACATCCCAAAGTTCATCAAGTTCATCAAGTTAGCTACTGAGATACATACTTCTCATAAACATATACTAAAATCAATGAAACTCTTCAAAAAAAATATAAGAACAACATCGTGAAGCCTCTTAAATAAATCTAATCTAAAATTATAGGAATCAAATATTAATATAATGCATTAAAGTAAGGAAGTTGTTCATGAAAAGAATGAAGTTTGTTTATGAAGAAAGATGATTGCATTTTAAAAGTATGAAGTCCAAAGAAAGATATTTCAATCAAGACCTTAAAATCAGTAGAAGAAGCTTAAAAGAGAAAGATGATTGAAACTTAAACTAGTAAAAATTGAAGAATCATCAAAGAATCTAACTAAACTGATTAATAGTCAAATAAGTGCTAAAGACAAAACTAGTCTTGGTTATGATAGTCAAATGAATGAGGGTGAACTGATTCATAGTGTGTTTAACAGTAGAGAAAGTGATGTTGAATATAGTTTAAGTAAATGATAAATTCAAAACAGGTAGAAGGGTTTCATGCAGTTCCCCTCCCTACACTGGGAAATACATCCTTCAAGACCTACTTATCCTTTGCAGTTAGATGATTCTTCATATAAGACTAAAGTGAGTGAAACTGAAACTATTATATCTAATACTAGTAAGGAAATTGTATATAATCCTAAACTATATTGCCCTAGTTTCCTATCTTGAAGAATATGATACTGTAGTGTGTTTAGGACCTAACCTGATTCAGACAAAACCAAGTTTTTACTAAAATCAATTTTGTCAAAATTGTGAGAAAGGTAAAATCTTTTAATAAGAAAACACACATAGGCAAGTAAGTAGTCCTAAGAAAAGTCCAGAAAGTCCTAGTGATTAATAGAAGAAACTGGAATGTGATTATGACTCAAAACTAGGAATGGTTTTGAGTCAAATAAGAAAGCTTGTTTATAATGTGGAAGTCTCAACCATTTAATCAAAGACTGTGATTTTCATGACAATAAAATGGTAGAAAAACCTGTGTTGAATAATAAGGGAAGGGTTACTGGTCAAAGGGAAATTAGACTAGTATGAAACAATGCTCAGAGGGTGAACCACCAAAATAAATTGACTCACCCACATCCTAAAAGGAATTTTGTTCCAACATCCGTTGCAACAAATCGAGACCAGTACCCAAGTTATGCTGCTTAGGCAAATCTCTCCAAGAGCATTCAACATCAATTAGTACTGCCAGGCCTGTTAATATTGTTGCCCCTAAACCAAAAGTGAATGATGCATTACCCACAACATATTCTTATTTTAAAGCACATTCACCAGTAAGAAGGGCTTTTAACCAAAAATCAGCAGCTAAAACTAATAAGTTTAATGAAAAAGTTAATACGGCTAGGTTTAACAATGTAATTAGTACTGGGCCAAAAGCAGTAGTTAGTGCCGTTGAGGGAAATGGGGAAAATGCTGTTAAGTCCTCAGCATGCTGGATTTGGAGACCAACAGGAAATGTTATTGACCATAACTCCAAAGACAGTGGATCATACATGCTTAAAAGATTTAACTATGTTGATCTTACAAGGCAGACTCAAGTCAGTAATGGCTTGGTCCCTAAGAGAACTAATCCTCTTACTTTAAGTTCAAGGTAATCCACACAATATACTATATACAGGATCAAGGGTTTTTGACAGTGGATGCTCTAGGCATATGACTGAAACAAGACCTTCTTACAGATTATCAAAAAAATTAATGGTGGATTGATGGCATATTGAGTAAGGTCCTAAAGTAGGTAAAATTACTAGAAAAAGTAAAATTAGTGACAGGTAAATTAGAACATTGAAGATGTATAACCTTTGAAAGGTACTAAAGTTTAACATTTTCTCAATCCATAAATGAGTGACAAGAAATAAACAATGTCTTTTCCACTGAGACTAATGTCTTGTTCTCTTCTCCTGACTTATGCAACTCTTGATGAAAGTCAAGTCTTTGTTTAAAGTTCCTAGACATGACACCATTATAGTTTTGATCTATATAATGTTGTTCCTCAGGAGTTTTGACTTTTTATTTGCAAATGAATACAATAAGATGAGTCTAATATTATGCATAGGAGGCTGGGTCCATAATAAACTTTAAAACTATAAACAAACTTGTGAGGGGATTGTAAGAGGATTGCCTTCAAAGCTTTTTGAAAATGACCATACTTGTGTTGCTTGTCAGAAGGGAAAGCAACACAAAGCCTCTTGTAAGACCAAGCTTGTGAGCTCTATCAGCCAACCCTTACAAATGTTACATATGGACTTATTTGGACCAACATCTGTAAGGAGTATCAATCACAAGACATATTGCCTTGTTGTCACTGATGTCTTTAATAGGTATAGTTGGGTTTTCTTTTTGGCCACTAATGATGAGACTAGTGGGATCCTTAAAACTTTTATAACTGGCATTGAAAACCAAATAAATCATAAGGTTAAAATCATCAGATGTGATAATAGAACTGAATTTAAAAATAATGACATGAATCAGTTCTGTGGGATGAAAGGGATTAAGAGGCAATTCAGTGTTGCCAGAACTCCACAACAAAATAAAGTTGCTAAAAGAAAGAATAGGACACTAATAGAGGCAGCTAGGACTATGCTAGCAGATTCACTCTTACCTACTACATTTTGGGTTGAAGCAGTTAATACTGCTCGCTATGTTCAGAATAGGGTTTTAGTAACCAAGCCTCACAATAAGACACCTTATGAACTATTACATGGTAGACCACCTAGTATAAGTTTTATGAGACCTTTTGGGTGTCATGTGACCATTCTTAATACCTTAGATCCCCTAGGAAAATTTGATAGGAAGGTTAATGAGGGGTTCTTGGTTGGATACTCTATAAATAGCAAGGCTTTTAGGGTATTTAACACTAGAACTAGGAAAGTAGAGGAGAACCTGCATATAACCTTTCTTGAAAACAAACCCAATATTGCAGGGAGTGGACCAGATTGGCTATTTGATATTGATTTACTAACAAACTCTATGAATTATGAGCCAGTTACTGCAGGGAATCAAACTAATAGGAATGCAGGTATCAAGGATAATGTTGATGCAGTACCTACTTAATAATATATTCTGTTACCATTACTTTATGATAGTCCACAGAGCTTAGAAAATGCAGTTGCTGATGATGCTGGTAAAAAGACTAATGAAAAACCAGCAAATAAGGGTGAAAGAAATGGTCAAGAGAAGGAAGGAGGAGCTTCAAATAAAGAAGGTGACCAGAATGTGCAAGATTTTAGAGCTGAATTGGATAATTTGCTTGTTTAACAGAAGGAAGGTTATACTACCAGCACTAACAGAGTTTCTACTATTAGTCCATCTGTTAGTGATGTTGGGCAAATTTTTGATAATGCTGATGATCTTCCAAATGATCCTCTTATGCCTGATTTAGAGGATACTGCTGATCTTCTAAATACTTGTATCTTTAGTGGTGCATATGATGATGAAGATGAGGGTGCAGAGGCTGACCTTAACAACTTGGAAACAACCATGAATGTCAGTCCTATTCCCACAACCAGAATACACAAGGATCATCTTAACGACCAGATCATTGGAGACATAAATTCAGCTACTCAAACAAGAAGAATGACCAAGATTTTTGAAGAACATGCTTTGGTTAGTTACATTAATAAGCAGAGAAGAACAAATCATAAAGATTATCAAAACCGCTTATTTGCCTGTTTTCTCTCTCAAAAAGAACCCAAGAAGGTGATTCAAGCTTTGGATGATCCAAGCTGGATAGAAGCAATGCAAGAGGAGTTGCTACAGTTTAAATTGCAGAAGGTTTAGACATTGGTTGATCTACCTAATGGCAAGAGGGTCATTGGAACCAAATGGGTCTTTAGAAACAAGAAAGATGAGAGAGGCGTTATAGTTAGAAACAAGGAAAGATTGGTGGCACAAGGTTACACCCAAGAAGAATGAATTGATTATGATGAGATTTTTGCTCATGTTGCTAGGATAGAAGCAATCAGGTTATTTTTGGCCTATGCACGATCATTTTATGGGGTTTATTGTTACCAATGGATGTGAAGAGTGCCTTTTATATGGTACTATTGAAGAGGAGGTGTATGTGTGCCAACCTCCTGGTTTTGAAGATCCACAGTTCCCTGATAAAGTTTATAAGGTAGAAAAAGCTTTATATGGTCTACATCAAGCTCCTAGAGCCTGGTATGAGACCTTGTCTACCTACTTATTAGAAAATAGATTTAGAAGAGGCACTATAGATAAGACTTTATTCATCAAGAAGGACAAAGGTGATATCCTGTTAGTGCAAGTGTATGTTGATGACATCATCTTTGGGTCTACAAAGATGTCTTTATGTGTTGAGTTTGAGCATATGATGCACAACATATTCCAGATAAGTTTTATGGGGGAGCTTACTTTCTTCTTAGGGTTATAAGTAAAGCAGAAAGATGATGGAATCTTCATCAGCCAAGACAAGTATGTGGCTGATATATTGAAGAAGTTTGATTTTGCCACTGTAAAGACAGCAAGCACTCCAATAGAGACTAACAAGGCATTGCTCAAGGATGAAGAAGCTGAGGATGTGGATGTTCATTTATACAGATCAATGATTGGATCATTGATGTACTTGACAGCTTCTAGGCCTGACATAATGTTTGTTGTTTGTAGCATGTTTAAAGTTCCAAGAAACTTCACTAAAGACTCACATCATCAATGCTGTTAAGAGGATATTTATATACATGAAATGTCATCCTAATTGGTCTTGGTATCCAATAGATCACCGTTTTGACTTGGAAGGCCATATCCTGAAAAGTGATTATTCTGGAGCTAGCCTAAACAGAAATCCACAACAGAGGTTGTCAATATTATGTCAAAAATGTTGATTTCCAAGGCAATTAGAAAAAGCATACTATAGTTGCCCAACTTTAACCACTGGAATCAAAAATTGTTGCAGCTAATCATAAGCTAATTTTTGTGGGCATGTGTTGTGGATCTAAAATAAAATGCTTGATTATAGGTTCAACTTCATGAACACCAAGAATTACATTAATAATGAAAGTACAATCTGTATTGTAAAAAATCCAGTGTTTCACTCTAAAACCAAGTACATAGAGATTAGGCACCATTTCATCAGAGACTCTTATGAGAAGAAGTTGATTCAAGTGATTAAGATTCACAAAGATCAAAATGTTGCATATCTTCTCATGAAGGCATTTGATGTTAGAAGATTTCAATATCTGATTGCAAGTATTGGAATGCTTAACCCCTTAAGTATTGATTGAGGGGAGGTTAATTGTATTAATATGCAGCAGATTATGCACAACTGATGCTTTAAATGGAATTGAACAGCAGCTAATGATGAAATTCAAGTTAGTATTGTTGGTCTACCTTACTACTGGTAAGTATACTTTCTACTACTGTTATAATTAATACTGTGAGAATTGAGAGAAAAGTGAGCTTAAAAGAAATGATAGAAAGCAAAAACAGACAGAGAGAAAATGTGAGCTTAAAAGAAATAAGAGAAAGCAAAAACAGACAAAGAGAAAAAGTGAGCTTAAAAGAAATGAGCTCAAAAGAATAGAGAGATGTGTGAAGCAAAAAATAGACAGAGTGTTTCAGTGTGAAAAATAATTAAGAGATACAGTGAGCTTAAAAATAGAAAGAGAGCTTGTGAGAATCATCATTGATGATGGAAATGCCTTTTGGAACGGAATTAAGGTTAAAACTAGTATCTCAAAGGTTAGTATTGATGGGCATTACTTAGTACTGTTGGGCATTACTTAGTACTGCTGGCCATTTTTCTTAGTACTGGTGGGCTTCTACTTAGTACTGTTAGTTTAAACTTAGTACTGTTTGGGAATAACATATTTTTGCTAATTAAATATAGCCGTTGAGATATTCCGCCAACTAAATCTCTTATAGGTTTTCGTGATTTGGATAATTCTTGATCTTTCTTTCACTCATAAGTTTTCTACAAGATAAAGAATCAAATTTATTCAGTCGGTCCAATCCAAACCTTAAGAGTTCTCTATATAATCTCAATTAACTTTGCCAAACCATCATACTCTCATAAACGAATATATCCCAGACCCTACTCAACCTTTTCTCACTTTACAATGGCGAATTTGGAATTCTGCGACAAACACAACATGGTTGCTTATCTAAAGAAACCAACTGGAAGTGAAGGATTCCAAGAGATAGTAGATTTTCTCAATGGAAGTCATATAAGGTATGCTCTTACTACGAATCCTACTATCTATGTTTCTCTAATCGAAAAGTTTTGGCAGACTGCTACTGTCAAAACAGTTGATAATGGAGAACAAGAAATAACTGCTACAGTTGATGGCAAAGAATTCACTGTTACTGAAGCATCTGTTAGGAGACATCTCCAATTAGCAGATGTAGAAGGTATTAGTGTTTTGCCAACTACTGAAATATTTGATCAACTCTCACTGATGGGATATGTTTTAACTGATGATAAACTGACTTTTCAAAAAGGCAAATTTTCCCCTCAGTGGAGATTTTTGATCCATACCATTCTACACTGTCTTAGTCCTAAGAAAACTGCTTGGGAACAATTTAGTAGCAATATAGCAACTGCTATTATTTGCTTGGCCACAAACAGGACTTTTAACTTTTCTAAATTGATTTTTGATGGTATGGTGAAAAACTTGGATAGTAAATATAAGTTTTTAATGTATCCAAGATTTATACAAATCTTTTTGAACAAGAACAAAAGATTTCTTAATCCTCACAACAGGAAATATATTGCTCCTACTTTAACTACAAAACTTTTTAGCAATATGAAAAGAGGATTTTCTGAGGAACACACACCTTTGTTTCAAAGTATGCTGGTAATTCAAGCAGCAGAGGGTGAAGGTTCAGGACATCCTTCTGAACCCCAACCACCACCTTCTATTGCTCAACCTACAAATGAAGAACCAATCCCTACTGTTGTATCATCATCACACCAAAAGACTCAAACACCTAGGCAAGCCTTAAAAGAGGTCACTACTGCTACTAGCTTAGATGCAATATAGGGTAGTGGTAACATCACTAAGACCCAACCCATAGCAATACCTAATGTGCCTCTTTCTTGGGAAATTGGTACAGGTGGTAGTCTTAGGTGCCAAGAAGCCATGGGGGTTCCATTGCTCAGACTAGGTTTGAGAAGGTACCTACACAGTCCTATGATTCACCTCTCCCAAGAGTTAACACACTTGGAAGTGATGAGGGCAGTATAATACTACATGAATTGACGGTTTTATGTACACAATTGTCAAACAAAGTGGAAAGCTTTGAGACAGAATTGAAGCAAACAAAATAAACCTATAGTGCTGCTTTTACTAAACTATCAAAAAGGTGAAGAAGTTAGAGCAGACTATCAAGACAAGCCAAGCTAGAAGGAGAGCCAAAATTATTGTTTCAGATGATGAAGAGGATTCAGAAGATTCTTCTAAACAAGGGAGGAAGATAGATGAAATTGACCAAGATCCTGATATTACATTGGTACAACATGATGCAGAGATTCAGGCGAGGCATGGACAAGAAATGGAGTTTGAAACTAAAGTTATACTACTGAAGAATCTAGCTCTTTCAATATTGAAGAATGGGAAGACATACAAGTTATAATTGAAGCTGATGAAGAGCTAGCACAAAGGATACAAGCAGAAGAAAGAGAAAATACTCTGAAGCTGAAAAAGCAAGACTACTTGCAGAACTTATCAACCAGAGAAAAAGATATTTTGCTCGACAAAGAGCTAAAGAAAGGAGGAACAAGCCACTCATACAAGCTCAACAGAGAACTTATATGTCTAACTATATCAAGCAGATGGGAAGTCACACTCTGCAACAATTAAAGAGACTTTCTTTTGATGAGCTCAAGAATTTGTTTGATGTAACAATGAGGAGAGTAGGCGCTTTTGTACCCATGGAGACTGAAATTAGAAGAGAAGTTCGTGAGTTAGCAGCTGGAAGTTCAAAGAGGGATGTAGAAGAAGAACTTGATCAAGGGAGTTCTAAGAGGCAAAAGACTAGTGAAAACTCAGAACCAGCTGAAGAATCAAAAGAGAAAGAAGATGATAAACTATCACAATAAGAACTACAACAATTGATGATCATAGTTCCAGAAGAAGAGATGAATGTTGAAGCTCTGCAAACCAAATATCCAATCACTGACTGGGAGGTTTACACTGAAGATTCAAGAATGTACTGGAAAATCATCAGGGTAGGTAATCATACAGAGGTATATCAGATTTTTGAAGATATGCTCAAGTCTTTTGACAGAGATGATTTAGGCAAACTATAGAGTCTGGTTTAAGAAAGGTTCAACTCAACAGATCTTACAGAAGATAAAGAAATTAAACTCTGGGTAGAGTTGAAAAGATTGTTTGAACCTGATGTTGATGATGAGTTATGGAAGTCTCAGAAACATGTTCATGATATAACATGGAGACTGTATGATACATGTGGAGTGCATCATGTATCTACAAAGGATGGAATTAACATCTGTTGGGAAATACAAGTCAAAAGGTCAACGTAATGCTAAACAAAAGGTCAAAGTACTGCTAAGTTGAAGATCGAAGTACTACCTACTTAGTATGGAAAAGTCAACGTACTGCCGTGGATAAAGGAATCTTAAAGGATTATCATTTAAACGGTTATGTTAGTAATTATCTTGTAACAGTTATTTTAATGATTAGTATTGATTAGTGTTTATGTCATACAAGGACTGTACATCTACTAGAGGTTATCCTTATGTTTATAAAAGGATCTCTAGGAAGGTATTAGAAGATATAGAAAAACACGAATTATTAGTATTGTATTAGGGATCTGCAATTTAGGCAGATTCAAAAGGTTTATAATACAAATCGTTTGATTAATCTTTGTGTGTTCTTCTTAGTACTGCCAACTAGATTCCGCATAGTTGACAGTATATCAGTGTTTCATTAAGGAATATCGATCCTACAAGTGGTATCAGAGCTTGTGTAGAGACTCTGATCTAGAAGAACTTTTAATCATTCGAAATCGTTCAAAACTCATAAAAGATGTCTGAAACTGAACCTATCCCTCCCACCTCGTCCGTCACTGCACTAAGAATCCCTATGATCAAGAAGGGTGAATATGACCTATGGTCCATGAAGATGCGACAGTATATTGCCATAACTGACCATATACTATGGGATATAATCACCAATGGAGACCAAGCCACAACTGATCCTGCATCCTCGTCAGCACCAAAAACTTCACTTGCTGCCAACGCAAGAAGAAACAATGAGAAATCTCTTAACATTTTGCTAAATACCAGGAAAACAGAGCAAATGGTCGTAATGAAAAGAGGATTGTAGCTATTGAAGATTCAAACTCAAAAGCCTTGGTGGCAACAGACAACAATGAAGATATTGACTGGACCAAGGAATTTGATGCTGAACCAGTGACATTTGCTATGATGGCTGATAAGTGCTTAATTGTATACATAAAATACCCGGGATTTCGCCAATTAAAGCCAAGAAAATGCCAAAAGGATAGAAAAA
>BQNB010036008.1:38235-50442 GCA_026074375.1 Tanacetum coccineum | reverse complement strand
TATTTTCTCAAATATTGCAAAATAAACCTGTTTCGGCAGTTTGTTTCTTTGGTGATTGTTATTTTTACATAGCTTATATCTGCATACGTACCTTGAATGATGTTTTAGATAAATTCCACTTAACAAAACTCAAAGTAAAACACTAACTTATTCTTCTTAACATTGCCTCCATCTTCGTCAGGCGGAAAACTCACCACCCCTAAATGCTTGTTCTTATATAGTGATGTTTCTTGTAAGAACTAAAATCAGTTTAGTCATACCAACAATAACAGAATAACTCGGGATTTGATGTTACATTTGGTTTTGCTAACAACATAGATGAGTATAAGGAAGCTTCAAAATGTAATATTTGATATGAATGAACAAAGAAGTCGTAAAATTTTTAAAGAAAAATGAATATAAGCAAGCTTCAAAGTAGAACAAATTAAAGAACCAACTTCCATTCATATATATCAACATATTGACAGCGCGTGATCGCATTCTAACCTGTCTCTTGAGAGCTGCAAGAATCCTTGTGTGCATAGGTGATTGTGGGTGAACCCCATTTGAAGGCGGGACACCAATTAAACCACACATCAAAGTCATTATCCATAAAGTGGTAGGATACGATATTAGCAACAACTACAACAACAAAAAAGGATACTAAACTCAACGTTTCAAGCAGCATACCTTGATCCCAAGCAAAAAAAATCGTAATGATAAGCACGCGTGTTTTTGAGATTCTATGATCGAAAAGGTACAAGTCTGCTATATAGCACTAAAAACGTGAAGTGGTGGAACGTTTACCATACCCTGCAATTTGATAATACAGAGTAAATCTCTAAAACTGAAAACCAGTAAATAATGAATTGATAAAGTTAAACTGGAGCAAGGGGATTAAGCTTTTTAAAACACATACCATAACCATAGTGAAATCTTTTGATCGAAACAACAACTCTCGGGATCGAATCAATAGCAGCAAAACCCAGAACCAATTTTTAATCAAATACTTTGAGTGGTGGTGGGTGGTGATTTGTGAATAGGAGCATCTCATTATAAGAAATATGTTAGATTAATGATACCACGAGTGATTTGGGTATGACACGTTGACTCACCCAATTTTTTTTCCATTCATAATAATTGAGTGATAGTTTCCATTAATAAGTCACAGATTTTTTCATTTCAATCACACATTTTCGTTTTCTAAAATAAGTTTTCAACTTCAAGCATTTAACTTTATAAGGTGTATAGATTTAAGAGCATTAAAGTTTCAACACTGCCTAAAATACATGGTTTTCAACTTTCAAGAATATGTCAAATTCTCTTTATAGAGTAGTATAGTGCAATACTTTGTCAAATAGAAGAGAATATGAAGGTAGGTATGTAAAATTATTATTTGCGATAATTATGTAATAAGAGGGTGCGTGGCAGTTAAAGGTTCCAATTTTTAAGGGAATCATGAAATTATGAGAGGGAAATTAAAATTAAATGAAGTTACTTAAATTTCATTTTGGCTAATAAAAGTGGGAAGTTTTCCCTCCAATAATTTCAACTATTTTAATTTGTTATTGGTAAAGGAAAATTGGATGAAAAGTGCACTACACCAATGTTTTGAAAACCGGGTTTCTAATCGATCCGACCGAGTCACCGGGTTACCAGTTCAACCATCGAGTCAACCCAGTTTTCAAAAATAATAATAATAATAATATTTGCAATAATAGTAACAAAAAATATATCTATAACTTACTAACAAATATAACATTTAAAAATAAAATTACGTCGCAAATATATATACAATTAACTTACATTATTTGCAAAAAAAAATGACAATCCAAAACCCGGTCGGGTCTCGAGAACCGGGTTGACCCGTGTCACTTCAAACCCGACAGATTTAACCGGGTTTTGAAAATATAAAACCCGGTTCAGTTTGACCCGTTTTTTCAAAACATTTCACCGGTTGAAATTTAATCGGTTGAACCGACCGGGTCTATCCGGATTTCAAAACATTTCACTACACTAAGAATGTTCAAAAAAATGCCAAAAATTCCCATTAAATGTACTTTCTATATTTTTCTTCTTATTTGTTAGACTCTCAAAGCCAAAGCCGACATTTTTTTAAAAACCGAGTGAAATATAATTTGTCTAAACATTTAACTATACTACCTTGCCAATATATCTTAATCTATAAATTACCTATTTACCTGTAAGTTTACCTACAAGTTTCTTTTTAAAAAATACTTAGGAGATTGTACTAGCGAAAATTAATAGTTGGAAACTCGCCGGTATATATTAATCTATAAATTAATTAAAAAAAATTCCTATTGATAATTACCATAAAAATGTGACACGGGTAAAATTTTGGGTATATATTTAACCACAAGTTACCCACAAAAAAGTTCCCACAAGAAAATACATGTGGGTATCTATGGGTAAATAAATGTTCACAGTTTCACACGACATTACTAATAATTTTTACCCACTGTAACCAATTTGTGGGTATTTTGCCCGAAATTTTTTAGCACGAATAATTTTCCACAAATTACCCACAAAATTTAACTTAATGGGTAACTTTGTGGGTAATTTTGTGGGAAGTTCATGAGTACCTTTTGTTAGCTTTTAAAATGGACAGACGAGGCTAATCTATGGGTAATCTATAGGTAAATACTCACGAATCAATGTCCATGGCTAATTTTCATGGGTATTCAACAGAATTCTTGTAGTGAATGTGCATCAAAACTTGTATTACTTAATTTTTTTGCATTAAATGAAGAAAGAGATACTAATTTACTTTATATGTAGTATAGATAATCAAACGTACGTTATATGAAACACAATAGCAAAAAAATCTATTTTTTTATAAAAAACATCAATCATTTATTCTATGAATTCGATATATGTGTACATGTAGATGTGATCATAAATTATGTAGCACTTCTTTGTAGACCATGATGGTGGTGGTACTAGTGAGATTTCCGTCTTTGTTACAAATAATTATCTTTAATCGTTTTTTCTCCTAACGCGAGAGACGGCTACATATAGTTGGCCATGTGTAAAATCACGTCGTGACAGATACAAACCGACATGCCCGAGAGATTTCCTTGAATTATATTGATTGTTATCGCAAAAGAGACGGACACATGGACTACTTCCTTATATTCATCTTTGTGACAAGCACTCGTTTACCAAAATGGCTTCTTTTGATTATAGTGGCGTTAATGCAAGTTTTCATCAATCAATCCATACGAAGTCGTGTTCCGTTGAACAAACCATTGGATTGATCAATGTTTCATAACAACATGATCGAAACACCCACTTTCAGTTTAAGTTCGTAGTTGGGTACTCCAGGGAATTTCATACAATTAACGAACTCTGTAGATAATAAGTCTTCGATTATACTTGTACCATTTTTAGATTTGCAGTCGCAACTGTAGTATGTGATTTTTTCGCCTAGAATGGCTGACAGCATTTGAACGTTTATAGCATCGACAACCTTGTTTGTAGGGGCAAGTATGATTTTTTTTGTGAAATATTTGTTATCGTCAAGGTTATCTAGCACATTCAGGTAAGTAAAGTCTATGATTGAGCCTACTGGGTCACTTCAATCCTTAATGAGCATTTCATCACAAGCGCACCATCATTTGCTTTACAAGCTTAACATATCGTTTGCCTTTCCAAGCTTACCATCTTCAAGCTTTAGTATCCATTCAACAAAGTCTTTAATCTCATTGACATCTTCAAGACGACAACTCACAGTCACACGCATATTTACGGTTAATTGCTACATTCTAAAATGGTCCCACGAGTAAGATTTATTTAAATAGGCGCCAACAATTTCATCTCGGGATCCTTTTGGAATGAAGGGTAGGACCTGTATGAAATCGCCAACAAAAACCGGAAAAAGATCCTCTCAAGTTTGGTATTTTCATGATAGGTAATGTTGTATCTAATGTAAGGAGTAATTAAAAAATGGGCCCCTAATTTTGATTAAAAGAAAAACATTTATGAATTTATCTTGTATTTGATTGGCCAACATGACCTCTCATGTTGAAACCAACTTTAGAGGATCCTAGTCCCCAAAAACCACAATCATGTTGCCGAACGGAGTGTTCATGGTGTCATGCTTTGACTTACACAAAATGTCCCTTAATGATTTGTCTGATGCCTCGAAGCTGTGCTTTTGAGTCATTGGGGCTTCAACCCTTATAATTAGTTTAATGAAGCAAGATCACTTTGAGGATTAATGAAACATGTAGAGTGTTCATCAATGTTGATGAGAATTTTGAATCGTGAATATGCAGTTCTCCTACTGGTCATTAATAAAGAAGCTATGCCACTCGAAGCCACGTTCAAAACAATATTACCTTTCCATCTTATCTCAACCACAAGTGTTTTCCATAAGAAATTCTTTTCAATCCCACCGTATATGTACAAAAAAATACCTCCATTACGTGTCTCGACGAAGTCCATGATGGTGTCATGAACACCCTTTTGTTGTAATGCAACATTTTTTTCCTAATCAGAAATGAGCAAATTTGAAAACATATAAATTTATGTTTAGGCCAAATTTGCATCATGTACAAAAATAATGGTAAAGGAATCTCAAATAAACATAATGCTAGTTAAAACATTGGAATTTTTTTTTCAAATGAACCTATAAATTTTTTCAAATTTAAACTTTTTAGACGAATAACCCACTCTGTAACTACACACTACCCGTTTAGAATCCTCGTGTTAAGAACAAACATCAGGCATGCATATGCATTATTTTGTATCAGCTCATATATATAACTAAAACTACTTACCAGGTCTTATATTTCATTTGTAACTCTTTTATTTGTATCCAATCTTATATTTCATTTGTAACTATTTCGTGTGTATGTGCTTATTATGGTAGAAAAAATCATTAAAAGATGCCTAATTTTCTACACAAAAACTACTTATCGGATATTTCATTTGTAACCTTTTGTAACTATTTTATTTGTACCGGCTCTTATATTTCATTTGTAGCCTTTTTTTGTACCATTAGCGTCAACCTCTTTCCTTCAAGATGCCGCAATCAACATAATTACCAGACATGCAAAGATGCACGTTGAACTGAAACAAATTAAAAACACAAACATTATAAGCATGAAAATATGAATAACAAATAAAAACAAAATGAAATTAAGATTTTTGTATTGACCAAAACTGTTGTGGGAATTCTTTATTAGAGGATACAAACATCAAACATAATGTAAAAGTGTAAAACATAGAAAATTACAAAACGGATGCGTGATTAATTGTTCAAACAATTAAACACACGAGTCATTCATATTGGGTTCAATTCTACTTGACCTTTAGCTAAATCAGCTTCCTTTTGGTTCTTAACTCTTCATCCTCCACCACACCATCTCCCTCACGTTCCTTGGTCAAACTCTTGTATCGAGGACTACTTGTCGTGCTTTTCTAATGTTCAGCGGGTGTCCCATTGTCATCAGTCGAAGACGCCAGTTCCTAATCAAAGAAAATTACAGTAAACATAGTCAAATTTAAATAAAATTTAAAATTGTACATATAGCTAAGTAACCACCATAGTTGACACATTTGTATCCTTTGCAGTGGTGTCACTTAGATCAGCTTGATGCAATTAACAATTGCATAAGAAGGCATTCCACATAAGGTATTATATTATGTGCAATAGATGTATCGATAAAAATTTGATGGCGTTGCCACCGGAATGAGTGATCTGATTTCAGGATATCTAGGCCTCTTGGGAGATTCATGATAATGAATGAAAGTAACAGTTTTCATGATTGATATTCATCCATTGAAAGATTGAAAACCGTACAGTGTTACCAGATGGGGAAATCAACCAGCTACAACCTACCACAATTATATTAGACAAATTTCTATGTAGAAAATAATAATCATAAATCAAATCCTGTAATTAACCCAGTTTTCAAAAATAACACATCAACTATTTATACAAAGGTTAACGTGTAACACCAGCAAGATCATTTTAAAAAATACGATACTTATATTATGGACTTACTCAAGGTATCATGAGTTGAACAATTCTATTTTTTACCGGTGTACTGTTTAAAAATTAGTCAGCCTCGGGCTGCAGTTTCACATTCCAATAAGAAGGTTGCAGGATCTCACCTAAACTGTACTTGTGCAAGACATGGACATCACGTTCATTCAGCTCGTGCTAGAATAAGTTGACGCATTCAAACAGTTGCCTACATTTTGGCGACCTGCAAAATTGCAAAATAAACATATCGACATAATCAAAGACCTAAAAAATATAGAGAAGGGAATTCCATAACACAATGACGTATTGATATATTAAGGATATGGCTTCTCATCAATTATGATCATCTCATGATCGATTACTATGGGTGGGATGTGAATGGCGACTAAATCGTGGCTTTTATAAGCGCCATTAACATAATACTCCCTACATGTATTAAGAGAAGAGATTGTAAAATGTCAATCAAAAAATAAAATTGCTATATCTTTCAAAGAATGAGTTGAATAACAAAGCAAATAAGTGAATCAAACATTAATACATACCCACAATAAAAAGTCAGTTAAAGTACTTCACAAAATAAACCACAAAACTATATTCAACCTTTGAAAGATACAATACATATCAATGCAGCATTTGATATAATAAAATGCCTGTCAAACACAAAAATTTCCCGTAAAAATGTAAAGCAAGGCATGCAAATGAGCCTAAGTGCACTACAGCAATAATGCTGTTTTGGGTCGAAGAAAATTTAGGGTTGACAATGTCGACCCTAAACTACACATGGGGCCCACAATTATTCACCAAAACTAGTAAGTCAACAAAATAAGTTTGGGTCAAAAGTTAGGGTCGACATTGTCGACCCTAAGTTTTTTTATATAACTTTTTATATTTTTTAATGTATAAAATGTATTTTAAAAGTATATATAAATACTAAAACAGTTTTGGGTCGAAAGTTAGGGTCGACAATGTCGACCCTAACCTTTTTACTAAAATTTAATTAGCCTGCCAAGGTTTGGTTTAATCCCGCTAAAAAATTAGGGTCGACAATGTCGACCCTAAATTTCTTTTTTAAAAAAAAAATTTACTTCATATAAAAGAGTAAATTTACTTCATATAAAAAAATTACTTCATATAAAAAAAATTCATTTTAAAAAAAAAGAAAAGAATTCTTTAAAAAAAAAATTCCACAGCAGCCCATTTACACCAGATAAGAAGAGATGTCCAGCTTCTTTTTTTTGCCCCATTGGTTTTTTAGTGTTTAAGAATCCACCACTCGGGATGCAAATTGATCTTCTATGTATCCTTCTTGCCCAAGAAGTTTTTCCCATCCAGACAGAGACGAGGGGGTCCCACTCTCATCATTATTTTCCACAGCAGCCAATTACCAAATGAATAAGGAGATGATCCAGCTTCCTTTTTGCCCCATTGGTTAGTGTTTTGAAGAATTCAAGAGATGAACGAGCAACATCAACACGCACAGTATTAATTTTAACCTATGATTCTACCCAAACCTACCACGCCAATTCATTCCAGCTATTCAAGATTAAAAAAATGATGAGCATACTTTCAAAATAAATCTAAGATCCCCATCCACAGCACATTGGTTAGTGTTTGAAGAATCTTCCACTCTGGATGCACATTGATCTTCTTTGTCATCCTTCTTGGCCCAAGAAGTTTCCATCGCAGACGAGAACTGAGGGTCCCACTCTCATCATTAGTTTTCCACAGGAGCCCATTTACCAGATGAAGGAGGAGATGATCCAGCTTCCTTTTTGCCCCATTAGTTAGTGTTTGAAGAATCTTCCACTCGGGATGCACATTGATCTTCTTTGTCATCCTTCTTGGCCCAAGAAGTTTTCCATCCAGACTGAGAACAAGGGGTCCCACTCTCAATCATTAGTCTTCCAAAAGCAGCCCATTTTACCAGATGAAGAAGAAGATGATCCAGGCTATCCATATTTTGCCCATTTGTTAGTGTTTGAAAAATCAGAGATGATCGAAGCAACATCAACAAGCGCACATATAAATTTTAAACCTATACTCTAACCCCATCCAGACTGAGAACGAGGGGTCCCACTCTCATCATTAGTTTTCCACAGTTTACCAGATGAAAAAGGAGATGATCCAGCTTCCTTTTTGCCCCATTGGTTAGTGTTTGAAGAATCAACCACTTGGGATGCACATTGATCTTCTTTGTCATCCTTCTTGGCCCAAGAAGTTTTCCATCCAGACTGAGAACGAGGGGTCCCACTCTCATCATTAGTTTTCCACAGCAGCCCATTTACCAGATGAAGGAGGAGATGATCCAGCTTCCTTTTTTCCCCATTGGTTAGTGTTTGAAGAATCTTCCACTCGGGATGCACATTGATCTTCTTTGTCATCCTTCTTGGCCCAAGAAGTTTTCCATCCAGACTGAGAACGAGGGGTCCCACTCTCATCATTAGTTTTGCCTCATTGGTTAGTGTTTGAAGAATCTTCCAATTGGGATGCACATTGATCTTCTTTGTTATCCTAAACTCAGTCTTAGGGTCGACAATGTCGACCCTAACCTTAGTAAAAGAATGATGTGGAATCCCACTACTACACTTTTAATTAAATATCACACTTTGGGTCGACAATGTCGACCCAAAGTTGCAAAAGGAATGTCGACCCAAACAATTTAAATATTAGTTTGTTTTATATATTAAAAAGATTTTAATAAATAAAAAAGTGTAGGGTCGACAATGTCGACCCAAAGTTTCAAAGGGGATGTCGACCTTAAGTTAAGTCAACTTTTTTGGTGGAAATATTGTGGTCCCCACTGTCGACCCAAAATACAAAGGAATATGTCGACCCAAAGAATTGTGCGTCGAGAAATTTGGATCGAGAACTTAGGGTCGAAATTGTTGAACCTAAGTACTTTGGGTCGACACCCTTTGTAACTTAGGGTCGAAAATGTTGACCCTAACCCCTTATATTGTTGTAGTGAAAGAACCGAGCAAAGAAAAACAATCCGAGTCATATAGCATCCAAACTCCCAATCAGCGAAGGGCATTTCTACCAAGGAACCCAGTCGAACTTGAAATTGCAGCGGTTAGAGCACCAAGTGTAAGACAAACGGACAATCTCATCAAAAAGCAAATCCAATCGAGGAGGATTAGTCCCAAACAAAATCTGATTGCGATACCTCCACATGACCCACCACATAACATAGCACACGCCTTTCAAAATATCCTTAATGCTCCTGGATAAGCAAATGTTATTGAACCAACCAAGCCAAACAATATACGAATTAAGATCAGGAACCACAAGATCCCACCAACGAGCAACATAGCACATTAATTGACGAGCTAAATGGCAAGAGAAAAGGAGATGCGAAGTGGAATGTTTCATGTATTGGTTTATCATATGTCTGATTGGCATTATAGCCTTCTGAAACATGTATGTTAGATATTCATAGACGTATATTAAACATAAGAGTGGTTTACATTTTATTGTTAACTAGCTTAAAGACCCGTAGACTCACGGGGTATTTTAAAGAACTATTTTTGTAAGAAATAAGATATATATATATGAAAGAAATAATCGAACGTAAACATGTTCCGTTAATATATGAAAAAAATAATCAAAAAATACGTGAATTATTTGATAAACATTTAAGTTTGTAGCAATTATAATAATGAACGTCCATGCAGTTTGGTCTTCAACTTTGATGGTCTTGAATAACAAATGATGTTTATGAGCACTAATCAAGTTAATATCCAATGTCCATTCTATGAACATCTAATAGTCGATAAAGCATATAAGTAAAAGTAGATTGTGATGAATAAACGATTAGAATTTAAAATATGGTAAAAGACATTTTACTTGTTCCATACTTCACCTTTTTTTTGGTTCTTAAATATAAAGTATATTAGTTACATGTATTAACCGTGAGAATATTTATGAAAAAACTAAACACCCAAAATGAAATACATGTATTAGTTTAACAAAAATTGTACAAATAAAATGAAATAAACTCAACTGGAATTATGAAAGTTAGTAAAGTACTTTTTTTATTAACAACAATGTTTGCTTTATTAGTGTAGTTTTCATTTTCGTCGTAGCATAGTATCTTCAACCCATTATTGCTCTTTACTTTTTGATACATCAAGGCACACTTGACTGTGAGAGAAAAATAATGGTCGCAACAAAGTAATAATCAACCCATTTACGCTCTTGATACATCCACATACACTTTTTGACCGTGAGAGAAAACATGTCACTGTAAAAACAACTCAACCTTCGACACCGTTTGCCTGTGGCTTTTATTTATCATCATAAAAAAACAGACTCAAATTGAAAACTGCACAAGAGCAAAGATCGTTTATTTCTAAGTAGCTACTTTTAAGATCAATACCCTTCACTTCACATTTACTGAGCTTTTCACCGAAATATTCTCATGCTTCATATCTCAATGTATATAAGCCCAACACCATGTAAAAACTTAAGTGCTTGAAAGCACTGGATGGTAATTGATTGCAAATAAAAATATGATAATTTTCCATTTGTCTTATTACATTTAAATCATTAAATCATACTATATGTTATGTCCCGCTTGGGTCATTTTGCAACCCCTACCATTGACAAATGCAGGTATCTGCCTCAATCCCAAACACCTTAATCTTTTATAATCTTTTTGATATTATTCTTTGAACATTAGCTGCACCTGATGCATTAGCTTCCAAAATTGCTCGATTAGCTATCTCATAATGACCAGCTGAACGACAAAGTTTAACATACTGTATCCCACAGTTTCCAACCTGAGAATTAAGACCATTAGCACCAAAAACCAGTCTTTGGAAAGCCAATAATGGTTCTCTTATTCTAAGAGATGGTTGGGTAATTCTAAGCCGATCTTCCCAGTTCTCTATCACATTTAAAAACTCTGGTTCAGAAATACACGACTTCTCTAAAAACGATTCACCATTAAGGATATAATGAAAATCCTCCAGTTCTTGTAACACATGAAGCTTGACAACAAAAGGATATGCTCGTGTATATGAATCTACACCAGCAGCAGCAAGTGGAGCTATCAAAGCTTGTTTCGATAATGCAATTTTCTCACCATCAGAAAATTGGTCTTTCATTCTCATTGCTCGAAGAATCTTCGCAACATCCATATCAAATGAAGCATTACTTTCTGAAATACTACAAAGTAAACCTTCTTCGTCAGCTCCATGAAGATACTCATCTGTTAAGTCCCATCTGCCTAACAGTAACCCATGTAAAAATTATGTTAGAAGAATCGTAAAGGAGATAATAATACATATACTTATATAGCCCAAACTTACAGCACTATCGGGATTGTATTTAAATAATAAGCAAAGAAAACATTAGTGGATCTTTTGTTCGTTCTTGTTTTTTTGCTAACAATAATTGTTTACAGTTACTTATAATCCACACTCAGCTTACTAAAGCTTATGACTTTAACAATAAATTGCAATTTAGCTCACAGATCTTAGACTACCAAGTTTCAAAAATTATTACAAATCTTGATCCCGAGCAGATTTATCTTTTTTCTAATGTTGCCTATGTCACCACTCACCACCATCAACCAACCTTAAGGTTATAACTTGTTTAAAAAGAGGTTTCCAATTTAAGCTGGTATAGAGTTGGTAAACTTGTTTACTTACTATATGCCATAAAACTTTGGTGGCTTCAAATTCGACCACATTGCATATTTTATCGTGGCTGAGATTACATGTTTGTGACTCTTTTAAATTAATAAAACTTGTATCTACCCATCCCAATTCTAAGTCACTTGTTACTTTCTCATATCACGAAGTTTGTTTTGTTTCCCTTTAAATAGAATAAGACAGTCACTGGCAGCATAACATGTAACTTGGAATCACTTAAAAAGGACAAATCTAAAAACATGGTAATAACACAAAACCATTAAGTAACCTAAAATGTTTTAAACATGTTACCTTAAGTGATACACCATGTTTCTTCCCTTGATCTATAAAATCATGCAAGCACATATGCAATAAGTGAAGAAGCAAATAAGTGCAAAAAAGTAAAGAAGATATGTAACCCCAAACAATCCTTTTTAACTATAGTTACTTCAAATTAGAAAATATATGTAACCCCAAACAGACATATGTGTAGGATTCGATCACCCTACAACCTGGTTACTAATGCTGAATAAATCCGATCTTGAAGACGAACACACCCCAGCAGATTATGTATGACAG